>JAFVLL020019937.1:0-46751 GCA_021397915.2 Tor tambroides
TAAACATAAAAAGTGAACATCTTCAGAGATACAAATGATCATGAATTTACTGGTTGGAAATGTTGTCTGAGAAAGACATTTTAATGGCAAATTTATTATAAATGATATCCTAGATTTGCACTATACTTTTTTTTTGTGATGGAATTTTATCATCAGAGCTCAACAAGTATACAAATCAATAAATGAGTAAATCACACCTTAATTTCACACACACACACACACACACACACATACATCTATATGAAATAAAATGTGTAATTTACTTATTTACATAAAACCATAAAGTCAATTTTTGAATACCATCAGTTTTCTATAATTGTTTCCATTTGTACATATGTAAATGTTTTTAAATTGTAGTTGTCTATATGTTAATATTGCACATTTCAGTGTCTTTCCAAACATATCAAAATATATGGCAGAAATATATACACATACACACATATCACAACTTCGTTATTAATTATAATACAATCACGTTGCATAATCAGCACTTGAGCAAGTCAGTGTGATAAAGTAAAATACAAAACTTGCAAAAAACTTTCAAACCAGGAAACAGGGACAAAACAACAAGGAAAGGAAGAAAGAATGGGGGAAAATAAATAAATAAAAAAACGTTAAAAATAATGATTATGACAGCACTACCACCTTAGGTGGTTGACAATGTTTATAAGACTGTGTGTATGTGTTGAAGATTATTGAAATGTGTCTTGCCCTTTCCAAATCACCCTTCAGGTTTCAAAAACTCAGCATAGATCAACCATGCAAGAAACTTTTCTCACTTAAAACACCTTTCTGATCTTTGTGTGTGTAGCGTTTAATTGGGAACAGAACAAATGCACAAGGAGAACATTTCTTGTATGTCTTTGAAGTGAAGCCCAGTTTCACATAGGTGGTCCTCTTGTTTTTGAACAAACACTAAATAAAGCATGAAAAATGCATGCCAAAAGACACACTCGCATACTCACACAAACCGTGCTCCGTTTCATCAAGACTGCACTCGCGTTTAGCTGTGTGTGTGTAGGTAGCATTGATTTGCATAGCCTGTAGGATGCGATCGCAGTGTAGGGGGTAAACTTGCTACCGCAGACAAAAGCAGACACTGGGGCCTTTAGAGCACTGCGGGCCAAACGCGCAATTACACGCTATCTGTTTTAAAGGAGCCAACATGCTACAGTAGGTTAGCCTGACGCTAGCTCGCCGTTTAGATACATAGCTCATAGATATTTGTGTGCTGGAAGCCCTGTGCTTTAAACACTTGTAGTTTGGTTCAAAGAGAAGAGGAATATGATGGAGAGATGGGTGAAGAGAGAGGCGAGAGAAGAAAGAATAAACAGCGTTGAGCTCTAAACAGTTTTGCTGGCGAAGAAGGGAGGGCAATGGATATTAGAAAGAGAGCGAGAGAGAGGGAGACAGTTGAGCCATATTTCAACCCTAATTAGAACTGACAAAATGTTTTTTGAGGGATCACTCTCTCTCCAGCTTTGTTTGCTTTAGCAAGTCAAAGCCAGATTTATAATGGCTGCAAAACATTAGAGCGATCGGAAGTGCGTGCTGGGAGGGCGACAGAAATGGACAGAGAGAGAGAGCATGTGAAGGATGTATTTGGTAAGGAAAGCATCACTATTATTGTTGCCCAAACATAGGGAGTTTTACTTGGAGAAAAAATATCCCATAGATTTATTTGAAATGAAGAACCCAAGGCATGTAGAATATCAGAGAGACTTCAACCCAAAGCATACTACATCTACAGTGCTCATGATGTAAATTTCACAGTATGTACGAAGCCTGATTTTTGTGACCATGCGCCGCTCGCTTATGCATTTTATTTATTTGTTTATTTTTTTGTAATTAGTTTGACCACAAGGTGGCAACATTGAACCAGGTCCATTATTTCACAGCCGAAAAAGAAATAAAGGAAACAACAACAACTACAAACTACTGGAGATGCAACAATAATAGACTCACACATTGGTGAGGGCTTTTAGTTTAAACGCGTGCAAATACATTTGTATCACTTATAACTTTTGGAGAGAAATAGTGCAGACACTGGACAAGGATAAAGTTCACATACAGTACTTACTGTATGTCAACCACATGTGTTTAGGCACACTATCAAATGGATTGTACTGAACTTTGAAAGGCTATGCATCCAACTCAGTAAGAAAGAAAGCTTCAGAAGCTTGTCCGAAATCAGTTTTTATTCGCAAATGCTGCCTGCAAAGTAATTTCCTGATAGGGCAGTGAGGCAACAAGTCAGCCGTTTAAGTTTATGGACGTAGCCATAGAAATGAGATGTTAAAAATCAACTATGAGAATACTTTTTGTGCGTAAAGAAAACAAAAATAACAAATTTATTCAACAATTTATTCTCTTCCTTGTCAGTCTTCGACCCATGTTCACAAGAGTATGTATGACGTATGCGAATAAATTCATTATTTTTGTTTTTTTTGCGCACAAAAAAAGTTCTCTCATAGCTTTGTAAAATTACGGCTGAACCATTGATGTCACATGGACTATTTTAACGATGTCCTTACTGCCTTTCTGGGCCTTGAACGTGTCAGTTGTGTTGCTGTCTACGCAGGTTCAGAAAACTCTAAGATCATTAAAAATATCTTCATTTGTGTTCTGAAGATGAACAAAGGTCTTACGGGTTTGGAACGACATGAAGGTGAGTAATTAATGACAGAATTTTCCATTTTTGGGTGAACTTTCCCTTTAAGAGGTCATGTCAGTAACATAACTCTGCATAATGCTTAAACAAATACTAACCCCAAATTCTAACCTAACACCTACCTCAAACTCAATATACGGCAAATCTTGATAGATAACATTTCTGTTTGTTGCGATTGGATCCATCTACAATATTTCTGAACTCTGAATTGAATCCATTAAACTTTTCTTGACAGGTGACTGTGTGATTGAATTGACCAATGAAATCCGAGGCAGGATTTGCACTTAACTTGTTTGGCAAAAAAAACAAATCATGCACTCAGAACAACATACTAAAAGCATTCAGAAGATGCAAGCAATTGCATAGTATGCCATATATTCTATAAACCACCAGAACATCCTAATAGGCCCACACTTGAATAGAAACACAATAAAACACATTTAGAATGCCCAATCCGTCACCAGAACAAAGCTAACAGTATAGCAATATATCACATAGCACCTTGGAAATGTTATAAGTTATTTTTTCTATTTTTTTCTGGATGTACATTTATATTGTATATAGTAAAATTTCCATCTCTTCATGATTTTGACCTTTCTAGGTGAATCAAGGTGAATTATTTTTGAGATCTAAATGCAACAAACAGACTAGTGCACTGTACTTCTCAGGCACATAACTGCTCTCACATATGTTTTTAGAGTTAATAGACTGTGTGTGTGTGTGTGTGTGTGTGTGTGTGTGTGTGTGTGTGTGTGTGTGTGTGTGTGTGTGTGTGTGTGTGTGTGTGTAGGCTCCAGTCAACTGTATTGTGCTAACCTCACTGTGACCCTGTGCTTAAGCTCTCTTTTGGACAGAGAATGGGCCGTTCAGGGGTCGAAGGGTGTGTGTGTGTGTGTGTGTGTGTGTGTCTGAGTGAACCTTTGAGATTTGTTTGGTTTGGCAGGTTCTGTTGACTATTGATGTTAGGGAGGGAGCGAGTTTAGGAGTGAGAGACCCGCAGTTACTGCACTGAGAGAGAATTGTTCATGCACATGAGAAATATACATATAAAGGCAATCAAGATGTTATTCAATTGGACTGCAATGTCATTATCCAATCAGATTCCATTACCAGGACCTTTCGATTCTTAAAAGACACTGTGGGAATTACAACAGGTGGAATAGAGACTGACCTCAGTTAAACAGTTTCTTCAGATCTCGAGATGGCAGGCCCACTCCATAAGAAAGAAAAACAGAAATGAGATCTCTTTAATCTCTCAGTTGTTTCTCCTAGACTGCAATGAAATTAAAATGAGATATTTTCTTAAATCTCCTGTTTCTCAGATGTTATACCCCAGTAATCTAATGTTTACATTAAAATTTATACATTATTATTATTGTTGTTGTTGTTATTGTTGTTGTTGTAAAAAATAGTTTTAGAAAAAAAAAAACTGTTTCCTGTTCTCCTGATAAAAAGACCCCTATAGCCTAATGCTTCACATAAATCTAGTTTAAATTAAATTAAATTAAATAAAATCAAATTAAATTAAATTAAAATTAAATTTAAAACATTTTACATTTATATTTTTAACAAATAATTTTAGGAAAAAATATTAACAAAGCTGATAACAACTGAAACATCCATTAAGTCTTCTGAGCTACAGTATGAAGGTAACATCTTAGAAATACAATTTCCTCTGCTAAATGGCCCGATATTCAGATGTCTGTCTAGACAACTCAGTCTCACAATCTAATATCTCAGATTTATACTTTGAGTGTCTGTTAGTCATATTAATGCACAAAAGCTATACAGATTACAAGACGGTATGTTTAAAAGAGTTTGTAGAATGTAATAACTAACGACAGATTCATTTCATCAACATCTGATTTCAGACAGTAAGGGCAGAGAATTGACTGTCCATATGACAACATGCACAGGCAATCTTAATATTTTAGCCAATCTCACGCACGTATTAGCTCCCACATAGCCTGATTAGAATGAAAAGTGCGTGTGTGTTAGTTTAAGGGGTGTGTTGTGTGGGTCAGGGGGTCATTTAAAGGACACACTATCAGTGTATCGGCTTCGAATTCTGGTCTTTATTAAACCCAGTAATAATAACGAATTTAAATGCAAAACAAGACTTCATCCCAGGAGGAACCACGAGTCAAGGCCAGGTTCTGGAGGGATCATTTGAGAGACAGATGCAAAGATCAGGTGCAGGTGGGATTGTTTCCCATCCAAGAAATGTGTGTGTGCATGTGTGTGTGTGTGTTTGTACTGATTACTGTTGGATTTAATAACATTTGATTTGTTTTTGCATTTTGCTAACCACAATTAGCTGATGTTACAGTAAATCATTAAAACATGCAAAGAATTCAGACCTGTTGGCTAAGTTCAGTGGAGTACTATCACAAACATAGTATATACTACATAGTATATAAGAAGAGCAAGTATGTGAAATAGTATGAAACATGCAACAATAAATGTTCTAAACATTACATTATTGTCACATGACATCATTACGTTCAGCCAGTCTTTTGGCAATCCAATAAAATATTGACTCAAGAATCTAGTAATAAAATGCAGTTCATCCATCACACTGGAAGGTCAAGACAAGTGCACTGCATTGTGGGATACGGTATTTCTCACACTAAACTCTACAGTTCCTTTGGGAACTTTTTCGCAAGACGTGAAATACGTACCAATAAGTACATATCACTGCAGTTTCCAACAGAAATTAACATTAGAGGCAGTAAAACAGCAACCACTTGTAAACGTTTTTGTACACAGTTATGATTACTCCATATTTTTTGCTTTCCGGACGTAACAGGTTTGCTCGTTAGCTCAGCCGGCACGGAATTGGACTTAGGATGCGGAATCCTTGGGTACGAATCTCGTCAAAAACATGACTCATGATGAAAGAGCTGAAAGATGAGAGATCGAAAAACAAGCTCAAACGGCATGCTTGTGATTGTGTTTTTACGTCACATTCGTTTTTGTTCATACTATCGGGTAGGTTTAGGTGTAGTGCAGATGGTAAGTTATTTTAAAACGTCACGGAGGATTACAGTTATAGCGCCACTCAGTGGACATTTCAAGTCAGAACTGCGGTGACACGTACAAAACTAACGTCACATAAAACATACCATATGTACGTTCATCTGTTCCAGGGGGGAAAAAAAAAAAAAAAAAAAGCGAACACTCTTAGTACCACTCAGTGGATCTTTCACATCAAATATGTCACGAAATGTACATGGCGATACATATTTCACATCTTGCAAAAAAGTTCCCGTAGGTGCGTTTTCGTCATGAGATCAGGTTGATTTCTTGATAGTTTTTTTTTATGGTTAATAATACTTTTTTTATTTTCTTTTTTTTTTTCAGCAAGGATGCATTAAATTGATCAAAAGTGACAGCAAAGACTTGTATATAGTTACAAAAGATTTATATATCAAATAAATGCTGTTCTTTTAATCTCTCTATTCATCAAAGAATCCTAAAAAAAAATTGCATCACAGTTTCCACAAAAATATTAAGCAGAATGACTGCTTTCAACAGTGATAACCATAAGAAATGTTTCTAACAGAGTAAAATCCAAATTTTCCATTACAGAAATAAATAACATTTTAAAATATATTAAAATAGAAAACAATTACTTTAAATTGCAATAATAAATATGTATTTTTGATCAAATTAAGTAAGCCTTGGTGGGTGGGGGTGTGTGTGTGTGTGTATATATATATATATATATATATATACACATACATACATACATACATATGTGACCCTGGACCACAAAACCAGTCTTAAGTGTCAGTTTTTCGAAATTGAGATTTATACATCATCTGAAAGCTGAATAAATAAGCTTTCCATTGATGTGTGGTTTGTTAGGATCGGACAATATTTGGCCGAGATACAACTATTTGAAAATCTGGAATCTGAGGGTGCTAAAAAAATCAAAATATTGAGAAAATCACCTTTAAAGTTGTTCAAATGAAGTTCTTAGCAATGTATATTACTAATCAAAAATGAAGTTTTGATATATTTACGGTAAGAAATGTACAAAATATCTTCATGGAACATGATCTTTATTTAATATCCTAATGATTTTTGGCATAAAAGAAAAATCAATAATTTTGACCCATACAATGTATTTTTGGCTATTGCTACACATATACCCCAGCGACTTAAGACTGCTTTTGTGGTCCAGGGTCACACACACACACATATATATATATATATATATATACATACATATATATATATACATATATATATATATATATATATATATATATATATGATTTTTAAGTGCAGATAAGTATAAGTATTCAATAAAATCAAGACAAAAATAAGACCAAAATGCAGAAAAAAAAGAAAACTGATTTGACAATTTATTTTAACAATTTAATTTGATTTTATTTAAACTATGAACACTTTGGATCCTAAAAAACATTCTGGGACTAGTATTTTTAGATACCAGTGCCTGTGCTAAAACACACACACACACACACACACTCACACACATAGACATAACATTCATCTGAGGGAGTGAGGATCACAAAGCTAGTCCTGTTTTTGCACCTGCTGCTTTGAACGACATTAGGGGCAAAACCAAGACAGACACACAGAGCGAATCAGAGAATCACCTCACTACATGAAGTTCACGCAGTGGTCATGACCGTGTGTGCGAGTGCGTTCTGTTAATTGAAGGAAAGGGTAGCGTGATCCACAGGTGAGCACAGCTCAATGCCGCACCTGTATCATTGTCAACGTCACCTGCCGTCACCCTCTGAACTCTGACCCCTGACCTGTAACCGTAGAGCTCCCGTTTAGGCTCTCAGATAGAGATACAGACTTTAAGGCCATGGGAATGACATCTGGAAATCTGCTATATCTGTTTACCGCTCCTAGATGGCTAAAGCAGACGCAACGAAACAAAGCGCCGGACAGTAATAAACTCGGACAATCACTTCAAAGGCAAATTCAGGGAGAGAAAGAAAGGAAGGAGGTTTCCTACAGCTGTACAAGTCATTAAGGTGGAAGTGACAGTGTCATTAGCTCAGGCCCGTCAGCGGCCCTTTAAGACCGCCGGAGGTTTATTGTTGTCATAATGAGTGGTGACGGACTAAAAGGGGAGGAGTGTCCAGGGAATAATCCGCTAGTCAACACCAACATTAAAGCCCTAACAAGCCGTCTCGCACAGTCAAAACACACACACACGCAATCTTTGACCTCTGTTCGCACAGAAAGGTGCTAAATGGGCATATCATGTCTGACGTGTGACTGTGTGTGTGGTGTGGTCTCTCCCACTGCTCCGAGTCCAGTCTTACTGGGAGGCTTGAGTTTCCAACCTTTAGTTTGGTTTAATGTAAATATTCCAGAGTGAACGGTCAATTATGAGTGAAAGAGAAGGCAAGAAAGAGGTCAGTTGAGTCTGTTGAATGGAGTTGTTATTATTAGGAAGAATTATTTTTATTGTTAGGTGATATTATGATAATGGCGATATGATGGTCTCTTTCTAATAATATCCATATACTGTACAATTAAAAGTATCCACATTTTAATGATTTTCTTGCATATTTACATTTATGCATTTAGCACAGTTCTCATTATTTTAATGCAAATAAGTATAAAAAAGATACCTCAATAATATGAATCATTAAATAAATAAATATACAAATTAATATAAAAGATTAATATCATTTAAATTGTAAAATATTTTTATGCCATTGTAGTATTTTGTAATAATTAGTGCATTAACACCTAACATTAAAGTTTTTAAATATATTTTTATTTTGCAATAATTTCACATTAAATCTTCAAATTAATGTAGAAACAACAAAAAGACCGTAAATGTATATGTATAATTATTTAATATTTGTTTAATGGCATCTTTTGACTGAAGGCGAGTATCACTGATACCAATACTACTGATGTCTCTAGGAAATTGTTCTCTTTTTTTTCTTTCTAATATTTAATCATTGACTATAGCTATTCAACATTACAGTATAATCGAGAGCTATCAATTTTAACATTTATTAGACTTTAAAAAATAACTTCTAATCTAACCTTAAAACAATCTTCACATAAACCCATTATAATAAATGTCATATTTACCTGTGCCCTTCACCAAGTAGGAAATATACAGAAATAGAATAAAGTTATCAAACACTAAATTCTAAATTAAATATAGATGAATCCTTAAAGCTACAAAAGTTATTGATTTCCTCTTTTGTTCTTTGATTGACAGACATTACAGCAGCTGAGTTTTTAGGTTATTTAGCTGCTGTTACTTTAAGAGCTGCCGCTGCTGAACATGACGTGGATCTGACACGTAGTTTCATTTGCGCTTTATTATGAAATGATATTATTTTTGCGTGCAATTAAAAAGCAAGCGCTACGAGCACAGTATAATAGCTGACAGGAGAGGAAAATTTGTTTTTACTGACATGGCCTGACATCTTATCTGATCGCAATTCACTGTTGTTCTACTGAAGCTCCTCGTCTCCTGTAACGTTTCCACGCTCATTTGACTAGCGCCTGCAATTTTTTGCGTTAAATATTTTTAATGCTGTTAAACTGGAAAAATGAATCGCCGGCGTTAATGCACTAATTTTGACAGCGCTAGTTATAATATATTTAATTCACGCTGATCTGAAAAATATAGTAAAATACTTTAATAAAAATTATATTTTTCAGAATTACATCTGTAATTTAAACAAAAAAAGCTACTTTTTATGCTATCATACCGATTTATGTTATGTTTATCAGAGATAACGAAATGTTTTAAATGTTTCAGCGAAACCACCAAGCATTACATTGTTTCTCAGATCTATAGTAGTACTGATATTTGTGCTCACCAAAAATTATGTCACTTCCTGGAGGATGATGCCATTAACTGTTTTTGTTAGATACATGATAAATACTAACAGGATGGAAAGTGAATTAATTACAAATCAAAATAATTTATTGATAAATTTTAAGTTTATAATATTAAAAAAAAAAATTAAATCGTATTTTCACTTAATTGTGATTTTTTTTTTTTTAAATCATTAAAAATGAACTACCATAATAAATAAATAAAAAATATGTATGTAAATATAAAGACATTATGATAGGGACATAATAATGTAATACAAAGGAGTACAAACCAGTCTACAAAATTTTCATAATTTTCATAATCAAAAAGAGTTTACATTTTGTCCGAGATGGAATAGGGTTCAAAAATTATGTCATTTTGCAGAAACTGTATGAGCCATAACAGTATAATTGAATATTTAGAGTACTGATGCTCGAATGTAATGAAAAACATTTGGTTGGACATCTTTACTCCATCAAACCTATTGAATTGTTATATCAAACCTATTTACTTATATAAATAAGCATATATCTATATGTGTGTGTATCTGTACAGCAGGTCTTACATCAGTCTATACATCAGTGTATCCAAGTGAATAAGGCAGTCCTTGATGGACATTGATGTTTGTAGCCCTGCTAAATGATCCTTGAGGTTCCACTGTGGGCAATCTCCTCTTGTTAGCATTAATCTAAACATGAACTCATATACATATGAGCGCGCGCACACACACACACACACGCAGAGAGAGAGAGAGAGAGGCCAACATCTATGAATCACTCAGCATTAGACTGAAAGAGAAAGTTAGATAAGGCTTTATGTCCACTATATGGTTCCACTCCTAATCCTGTCACTCAGTACTTTGTGTGTATGTGTGTGTGTGTGTGTGTGTGTGTGTGTGTGTTGGGGAGTAAGTGAGTATGTTTTCATATCTGTCTCGTCTGTATGACATCTTCCTAAAGCCCTCTTTTTTTCTGCATGAATGAAAAAGAAATAAAAGAACAACTTACCCTTACTATATATATATATATATATATATATATATATATATGTTTTTATTTGTTTGTTTGTTTGTTTTAAATAAATTCATATCCTTTAAATAAATTTAAATAAATCATTTCTGTCAATATTACATATTTCACAAAAAAATTACAGTTGTCATTATCAACCCACATGTGATTTTTGTTTGTTTGTTTTAGTGAAGCACAAAATACCAGATCTCTAAAGCTGCAAATAAAAATAAATAAATACATTCATACATACAAATTTGAACTATATTATACTATACCCTTACAAAATAATATAATGTTTTTGTTTGTTTTTAAATAAATTCAAATCATTTAAATACATTTAAATAAGTGATTTATATCGATATTATATATTTCATTAAAAAATTCATTTTAAATTGTCAAATTGTATTTATCAACCCACTTTTTTTTTTGTGGAGCACGAAAGTCTCTTCAAAGCTGCAAAATAAATAAACAAACAAACAAACAAACAAATAAATAAAATAGCCTACTTATAAATTTCAAGTATATTATACTGCATACAAAATTTTAGTAAAAGTAAAAAAGTCTGCAAATTTTTTCATGTTATTTTGTTGTGTGTGTGTGTGTTTTTCTGGATCATAAGAAATGTGTTTACTATGTGGTTTCTTCAGATTTTCTTTGGAAAGTAATGACAGAACTATTCCTTTAAATCACAGACATTAAAGTGGGCGTTCATACAGCCTGCTATTAAGTAGTTTTAACTGTAATATTGCTGAAAGGAAACCAAGGGCCTGTCCCTTCTGCTGTGGTGCAGGATGTAAAGGCCAAGGCAGCTGTTCAGGGGGGCTTTGGGTGGAATTAAGGGGAGACCCCTTATGGTCCTGCAAGGTTACGGTGAGAGACCCCTGGTGACGCATCGCCCTCATGTGTTGGTGTAAGCCGATACTGAGGTCACCTCCCAGCCTCTAGCTCTCCATCTCTTTTAATAGACTAAACACATATGTCTCCCTCTCACTCTCTCCGCTCATAATGGTTCTGTCACTAATATGTGTGTCTAATGGCACTAATGGAGAATGACAATATGGGACAGGCACACATTGGGCACCTAACCTCACGGGGATTCCAGGACCCTGAGGACCCCATCGACTGTCACTTCCCACAAAGATCAAAGATCATGGGGGAAAAATGAGTAGCTACTTCATTTAGAGCAACAAAATGTGAGCCGTCTTTTCCCAAGAAGCCCCATGATGCTAAGATGTTACTTGGTGGTTGCCAGGCTGTTGCTAAGGTGTTCTGAGTGTTTTTTTTTATGGTGGCCCAGTAGTGCACAACACAACAAAATCTCCACAGCACAACACATAGGACTAATTTCATTGTCTTGTGCCAATTTTGTTGTGTTGCGACTTGTTTCCATTGACTTGTGGCTAGTTTTCACTGTGTTGTGCTAATTGCATTGTGTTACGACTAATTTCTGTTATGTTGCAGCTTGTTTCCATTGAGTTGCAGCTTGTTTCTGTTGTGTTATGCTAATTCCGTTGTGTTACAACTTACTTCCGTGGTGTGGTGCTAATTTGGTTGTGTTGTGGAGATTTCGTTATGTTGCGGCTTGTTTCCGTTGTGTTGTGGAGATTTCATTGTGTTGTGCACTGCTGGGCCCCCATAGTTTTTATGATGCATTCCAGACAAAGTTGCAAAGTTAAAATTTTTCAAAGTGTTTGCATCAGGAAGAATGTAAAGAATGTAAAGAAATCAAGATGCCACTATGACACACTAAGATTATTCTGTTTTCTTATGCCAATTATGACACAAATATTAAAACTATAAAAAAAAATCTAAATTCTGTATACAAGGTAATCATATCAAAAATTCTAAATTTAATACATTATCATATCTCCGATATTTACGCATTATGTTGTTTTATTGAGAGTTGTTATTTTTAACTAAAGTATTAAAAATAGTTGTAGTTAACTGAAATGAAGCTTAAAATATAAATATTAGATTTAAAAAACGTTTAGATTAGAAATGTTATCTTGGCAACTAACTGAAATACAGTTCAAGTTTTAGTACTAAAATTAAGCTGAACAGAAATAAGTTGACAAAGTAAATTGACAAAAACTAATAACAAAAATAATACAACTATAATAGTATATAGCACTTAAACAACACTGTATTGAGACTGTCAGCATTGAAACATTTATTTATTTATTTATTTATTTTATTTTTTGACACTAACATTTTTTAAATGTACTTTTAAAAATGAAATAATAATAATAATAATAATAATAATAATAATTTTTCTAGCTTTTTTTCCTGTGTTGGGCATGTTAGTAGCCACCACATTGAAAATGATTATATGACATTTTTTACTCAAAGTATGATTGTTAATCTTTGTTGATGTGAAATTTTTAATATTAGTGCTAAATTCCTAACAGAATAGCTTTCTGATGCAAAGTTTGGGTATGCACTAATTTTGTTTGTTTGTTTCTTTTTGTTTCTGTTTCTTTCCCATGCATAAAATAAATTATTTCCAATGTAAAAAAAAAAAAAAAAAGTAGCAAACTTGTGAGACATGCTGGTGAATGTATCTGCTTTAAAAGGTGCTGGGTTTTCTGATCAGAATGAAAGGTGATCCCGTCTGTGTTGCCTGAGTTGTTAAAATGTGATTAAGAGGTTTTGATGGTGGTAATGTGGCCACCATAAAGCAAACGGGATGTGGCACACACACACACACACACACACACAGACCGCAAGCTGTGCTCCTGACGATGAACTTGGCCTTCCCTTCCCCGTGTGGAAACATGACACTAGCCTGAGCAGACGGTTGAATGACAGAGGGGCTACGGGGGTTCTTGAGGGTCCACGGAGGGGGAGTGGATGGGCGGCTGAGAGGTCTATGGGGACCCAGAGTGCATTTCAAACCCATCAGTGTCACTTATTTCACTAAGTGGTGACATAACCACCACCACCACGCAAAGTCCTGTGGGACCAGTGGAACCGGGCCTAACCAGAGACTCTGACTATACCATTCAAGAATGCAGAAACAAGGAAAAAGAGAATCAGAGAGTTACAAAAGAGATGGCACTTTCTACTAATAGGGTATATCAAGATGGTAACATTTTAGTACAGGGATCAATTTTCACTATTAACTAGTTGCTTATTAGCATGCTGTTACCGTATTGGTTGTTTATTTGTACTTATATTCTGCATGAGCATATTCTACATCCCTAATCCTACCCAATACCTAAACTTAACAACTACCTTAACTATTAATAAGCAGCAAATTAGGAGTTTATTGAGGTTAATGTTTTGTTAATAGCAATAATCAGACCTTAAAATAAAGTTTGACCAAAAAACTAAATATAAAAACACTAAAACAAAACCTTCAGAAAATGCTTACATTTTAAACCCGAGAAAATATAAATATTGTCAATTCACACGAGGTTTGGAAAGTTCTCAACTCTGTTAACAAAATTGGGGTTTAAATAGATATATTTAGGGCTAGCTATTTTGGGAGCAAATGTTGTTTTGAAGTCATTGAAAAAAGTACTATTTCTGAAAAAAAATTGTCTTCATTACAAATGGAGTCCATGCTTGCATATAAACTGAGAAATTCGTACAATTGCTGGTTTAAAACATATGCGTAGATGAATCGTTCAGAATAATATAAATGCATTAACAGGGTTGAACAAAATGCGGTGCATACACTGTAAAAAAATTCCGTAAAATTTACGGTAAAAAACTGGCAGCTGTGGTTGCCGGAATTCTACCATAAAAAGTACGGTAACAGCGTTTTAGGTTTTACGGTTTTAACTTAAATTTACAGTTAAATACCGTATTTTTTTTAACTGATATAATGTTAATATACCAGCCTATTAAAGTACACTGTAAAAAATGATCGTGATTTTAACGGTAAAAAACTGTGAAAATGCTACAGTAAAAACCTGTTCAATGGTTAACGGAAAGTTCCTGTAAAATTTACAGGGAAAAACTGACGTTCCCAGAATTCCCTGCATTGCATTTCAAATTCTGTTTGAATTTGACATTTTTTCTTTGAAATAACTATGTTTCTTCTTAGTTTTTTCTTATCAGTTATGTTTATTAGGGTTGTATGTTACATCTAATGTTGTTAAATGAATGTTTATTGCATATTTCAGTTTAATGAGTCTCACCATGATGGTGTTTAGTGCTTGTGTGAATGATACTGTGCACCTTCTATATATGATATTATTTAAAAGCTGCTTGTGATGGGCTTTGGTTCATCATGTGACTTTCTCATCACCACCTGCATTTGGTGGTTATCAGTGTATTACAAAGGTACAAAACAGATTTCAGCTAAGTATTACATTTTTGGTCATTATTAAAAACTATTTTTACTATTTAAATATTACAAATAGTACTAAATTAAAAACAGCTTTTACTGCCATTAAGTCTATGCATTTTTTGGATACAGTTGGAATGATTTGTGCCTTAAATGCTTTTTTTTTTTTTTTTTTTAAAGTAATGGGACACCAAAGTGTAGCATATTTGTGCCATATGTGCTGTTACACTCTTTAGAGCCTTTATATTTCCTGACTATGACATACACACAAATTCAGAGGAAGTGAAGCGGTAGATCAGAATGACTTGCTGATTGTCCTGTTTGATGACGGTTTCGCTTTGACTTTTCCTCCCCCACGTTACAGAAAAACACGTTGACTTAACTGAGCTCCAAGAATGTTTTTCAATATTTCATTTCACTGCCTTCTCGGTATTGAACGACACGATTCATTTTTATCCTAACTAAATGCCAACACTGCATCACAGGTAACCACATGCACAAACACAAGTTGTTTCACCCCAAAAGTGTGAATGGTATGATTTCAACAACACACCTACACAATGTTCCTCTTTCACAAACTGAAATTTATGAATCAAGCTTTGAATGATCCTAAATCTATCCTGATTTTGATTTTCCGGCCCCGTCGTAACATCCACAGGACGATATCGGGAACTAACGAATGCTCGTAGAACTAAAAACGTCTCTCCAATATCATCATCAAACATTTTATTCTTGGTTCTAACTGGAAGCTTTATGCGTAGGACTGAATATTAGGGTTCCTCTGAGCATGGTACTAATGAATGTATATGTTTGTGAATGAGTGTATACATAAATACGTGTACTAAAAATTAGGGCTGGGCGATATATCTCATGCGATATGCATGCGCATCTCATCAGTAAAGCCGGTTCCTTGATTGGCGGTAAATCCCCATCACCTGTTTTCAAATGGAGCGGCGTTTAATACACGGAGCCGTAGATCACTGAGAAGCTACGCAATATCGCGTTTATTATCGCAGATGAATCGCCTTCGATAATGAACGGGATATTGCGTAGCTTCTCAGTGATCTACGGCTCCGTGTATTAAACGCCGCTCCATTTGAAAACAGATGATGGTGATTTACCGCCAATCAAGGAACCGGCTTTACTGATGAGATGCGCATGCATATCGCATGAGATATATCGCCCAGCCCTACTAAAAATATATGTGTACATTTTTTAATGCCCTGAATATTGATCTAAATCATTGTCGAAACAATCAACAAACTGTTAAATTTGTCTCAAAGATATGCACAGTGACGCAGTAATCTTGCATTCATATAGATTTCATCATCTCAAGTTGGAATCAATTAATCTGTTCAAAAATGATACATCTGCAAAGCAATAAAATTCAAGCTGAGCTTAGAAAAGTTGTAAAATAATATAATACATTTCTGTAAACTAATACATACATGAAAATTCTAGATCTCGATATTTATTTATTTATTCCATCCAAATGCAAAGTCAAGTGTATATGTTGCTTCCTCCTACTGAACATTAATATAGTATTTTTTTTTTCATGTTGATTTCATTTTTGAAGTTGAAATTAATTCATTTAAAAATAAACAATAAAAAATCTGCAAAGCAATGAAATACAAGCTGACCTTTTAAAAATCATATGAAAATTAACTAATAAATAGACAAACAAACACATAAATAAATAAAAAACTTTTAGATAATAATAATGTATACCAAAACAGTTTAATTTTTTATTTTTTTATTTTTAGATCTCTCTCTCTCTCTCTCTCTCTATATATACATATAGAGTATATCTATCTATCTATCTATCTATATATATATATCTATATATATATATATATATATATATATATATATATATATATATATACACACACACACACACTAATAAAAATAAAGGTTCCAAAGGGGGGTTTTAACAGCGATGCCATTGCCTTTCAGTGAACGGTTCTTAAAAGAGCCATTGTGAAGAACATTTTATTAATCTAAATAACCTTTTTCCATAGTAAAGAACCTTTTGTGGAATGAAAAGTTTCCATGGATGATAAAGGTTCTTTGTGGAACCATGGATGATAATAAAGAACCTTTATTTTTAAGAGAGAGAGAGAGAGCGAGCGTGCGTGCGTGCGTGCGTGCGTGCGTATGTATGTATATATATATATATATATATATATATAATTTTATTTATTACTACTACTTCTAACATTTTTTTATATATATAAAACCCAGATTGTCCACTGTACTTCTGGTCGTGTAGACAAGATCTGGTAATTTTCTGATGTTTCCGTATGTTTCAAGGTGTCCATCTCTCTAGATGCCTTGGAAATTTTTTTTTTTTTTTTTTCTTTTAATGACACGTCCTTTGTCTCTAAAGTCACAGACTGCCCGGGAAGACCACATATGAAGGGGACACGAGAACATCATGTGGGGCCATATCTGAGCGGAAAATAACATGAATTCTCTTGTCGTTATTAAAGCCACAGAGCAAAGATGCAATCTGAGTGCCCATGGCGACAAGTAGCTTGAGCCATTCTCACTCGCCTGGCTAATAAAAGAACAAAGATAATCAGATATTGAAGATAGACAGAGAGAGACAGAGGAAAGAGACAGTGTTTATCTCAAGGTGGACAAATCATCAGACAGCTGCAGACATTGTCCTTTAAGGTCAGCTACTGAGGTGGACCCTTGATGTGGTTGAGACAGGACACTAGCTCTGAATGTATGTGAGTGAGTGTGTTTCGCTGTGGCCCGATGTTTTGCTATGTGTGCAACTTTGTGGTGTTAACCAAAGTCACAAAAGCTGATCTGTTTCTCACAGAAGCAAAGCAATAGTTTGTCACTTTATTGACTGGCAAAGTTTTTTTTCCTTGTCTTTTTCTGTTTAATTATTTCAGTGAATTTCATCTTAATATTTATAAAATATTTCAAAATATATATTCCAGTATTCATAATTTACACTTACATTTATGTGTCGCTTTTATCCAAAGCAACAATATTTGTTATAGACAATGCCAGATTTATTAGACAACTAGTTTAGAAGCAAGGTAGAGAAATGTCCAAATTATTTTAAGACTTCAACTTTTTATTTTATTTTATTTTATTTTATTTTATTTTATTTTTATGCTGTATTCATTTGCAAATAAATAAATAAATAAAATGTGAGTGATTAATTAATGAGAAAGAAAGGTGTTTGCTTAGAGAATAGACGGCTGAACACATTCACACACACACACATACACACGCTTTCACACAAGCTGGAATTTTGCCCATCAGTCTATTTGCCACAAACCCCCAAAATATGTTTACGGTCCACAGATAAGATCCCCCACACACAGCATGTCTGCTTTCAATATCTGTGGGGGTGTAGCAAGCCAAGCAGGACATCTACACCATCGTGTGCAAATCATGCAAACCCTCTTTAATAAAATTAAGCTACTAAATGAGCTGCACCGTAAGTCAGGATACTTTTTAATTTAATGCACACGATTATATGTCATACACAATCAGCTTCTTCTGAAATAAATCAATTAATTAAAAAAATTACGTCTTTGCGCCTGACAGAGAACCTAACTTCGAGAGCAAACGCTGTGCTTTTTGCAATGGTACACCTATTCTAAGAACTCACCGTAGGTTCTCAACATCGATTAAACATTTCATAACTGATATTTACTGTACCTTCCTGTGAATTTCAGAACAACTTAATCTGGTATCAGTTTCAACAACTGTGAGATAAGGCCTGGTTTAATGAATAATTTGTTGTGGTTGCATTATAATTGAGTGATTAGGCTTGTTCGGCAGCTGATTCTTTAATAATTTCTGTCTTAAAAAATAAAATAATAATATTAATATCAATCAAATAAATTAAGAAATAAAAACGAAGAGAAACACTATTTAGCATGCAACTCATATAAAGAGTTCAGTCAAAGCTCTGAGAGAAAATGTGTGGTTGTGTAACTGCAACCTCACAAAAAGTACATATTTGTCAGCGTATTTGTCTGTAATACTCTGTCAGGTGGAAAGGGCAAGAAATCTCAGGTTTTGTGAAACAGGAAACATTTCTAATGGTACAATACGTCTCATGCATACTCAGAAATACACGCATACTTTTTTCTTTTTTTTTTCCAACAATTAATTTTAATACACCTTTACAAAAGTATATCACTTCGAGGGTCATACTGAGAATTAATATACTGATTGAACAACCAGCAAATTTCTTAGGAACCTAAAAAAAAAAGTCTTATTCATCCACATCACTTAAAAAACAAACAACCACAAAAATCTAAATTTATCATCAAAACACAAACAAACAAGCAGAATCAACAAAAATCACTCTCTTCCAGCCGTTCTATTTAGGTACACAGGAAACTAAATGTATTTGTAGATAAACCTCTCATGTCCAAAAAAAGATTTGTCGTAAGGTAAGTAAAGCATTTTTTTCCTGTGAACTCAGACACAACAACCACAATATATGCTTTACTTTTTGTTGCATACTTTGTAAAAGAAAGTTTAAAAGGAAACTGCACATCAGTTGAATCTGCCAGCGCACTAAAGTCTTTGAAGACACGGGTAGTGCATTTTCCGTTGTGGCACACTTCAACAACCCGCCCTCCCGAGTGAATCTTCAAAGAATACATTTGATTAAAAAGTGTCAGCATTATATGTATAGTTTCTTTGTCCATTTGAATTTAGGTTGCAAGTGTATTATCACTTCAACAGTTACAAATTTACATTTACAAAGTTAGGTTATATATATATATATATATATATATATGTGTGTGTGTGTGTGTGTGTGTGTGTGTGTATATATATATATATATATATATATATATATAAACCAATTATTATTTTTGACACTATATACACACTGCAGATTGAATTGTTTTTTGAGGGGATTTTATTTGGACTAGGAGTAAACTCAACAGGACTAAACAATACATTTAGTTACTATTTAAGAAAAAAAATGACAATGTACTGTAGTAGTGATGCAGTATATGTATCATGATGTATTAGTATAGTAGTATAGCGTATAGTAATATATATATTACAAATATATGTCAAATATAAAAATAATACAAATATATGTTACTAATATTTGTAATATATTACTATTTTTATCTATCTATCTATCTATCTATCTAGCTCAAATATTAGTGACATATATAAAACAAGAAGTGCAGTATGTAAAATGAAAGTGGAAAACTGACATAAAATACGTAGACCTTTGATGTGACATGATAATCGCTGCAACAGGAAGGCTGTGAAAATGTTTACATTTATTTCGAAATATTAAATACAGTCAAATTTCAAAAACCTTCTGACTTTGATGACTTACTGCAAAGTGAAATGCCTCATCAGGGCCTTTGAAGTTAAAAACTTTAGATTCAAAAAAATCTACAGTATATTATGTGCACATATATATATATATATATATATATATATATATATATATAGTGTAGATTGTTTTTTAGTGGATTTTGTTGGGACTAGGATTAAAATCGCTATAATAAAAGCAATCATTATATTTGTCACTAATGACAAACGGAAGGAAAGCGAGTTAGAGAGAAAGAGAGAAAATGGGGTGGGGGGTGATATTGTCATCCTACGGATTAGTTGGGATTAATCAGACTTGTCTTTCAGAGGGGTGAATGCTCTTTTAACGAGCTACTGCTAAAACGACAGGGATTCTTACCCATTAATTAAACAGGGTCAGGCTAGACACAGAGCCACCTATCACAAAAACATGTACACATTCACACACGCTTGCATACGTGGGATGTTTTCAGAATATTAAAGCAAACATTTACCGGATTCATTTGATTGTATTTGCGTGTCACATTAAACAGGTTACAACACAAAAAATGTTGCTGCGTATTGGGCAAAATGTTCCGTGTGGGTACGGCCTACGATGATGAAACGTTCGGCTTGCCAACCTACAGCAACAGTGTGATTTTAAGTTACAGAGCTGAGTCAGATCTAATAACTAACCTTTCCTTTAGTGTACTGGATTCTTAGATACGTTTACAAATGAAGTAGTTTTTATTAGGCATTTAATAAGCTTTTTTTGAGCGTCAGGTTAACTGGTGACGTTTGTATCATTGTTTTGCTGCATGTGAGCAAAAGTGCCCTGAGAAATGCCTGACCACATGTCATATCTCACATCGCTACCCCAAAAGCTCGTCTGATCATTATCACACTATTTTCCATCTATTGAAACCAACACTTGTGTGCGTACATGTCTGCGTGTGTGTGCATTAGGGTGTATCAGACAATCTGCAGCTATCGAATCGCTGCAACAGGAAGGCTGTGAAAATTGAGTTAGAGTTTATTTAGAAATATCAAATACAGGCAAATTTCAAAAGCTTCTGACTTTGATGACAAGCTGCAAAGTGAAATGCCTCATCAGGGCCTTTGAGGTTGAGAACTTTATTCTTTTATCGTTAAGAGTTAGCAATGTTTTTGATTCATTTTAATACAACGGGTAACAAGGTTTTTAAATAGTGACTGCTTGATTTATGCACAGAAAATTACAAATAAAAATATAAATCAATAGTTTTATCAAAGAGTTAACAATAACAGGACACACATTCAGCAGAATTTTCTCAGAAATATTTAAATTAGGTGAAAAGTTTATCGGTATTTGAGACTTTCATGATATAAAGAGTCTGGTTAGAGTGGGCTTCCACACTTGATAGATATAAACAGTGGCTGAGATCCTGTCAGATAACTGGAGCAAGTATTTCAGTACTTGAAATGAAGCCTGCCTCGGTTAAAATGATGATCCAAAAATTGGGAAAATAGACTAAAATGAATTTAGAATTGCAAAATGCTTAAACCAGAAGTACAGTATATAACATAAAAGTGGGTACCTAAAATAAAATACTTAGACCATAGACCATAGACCACCTGATCAACTTTAAACAGCATTCTGATAATTATATTTTATAGTTATGTATTTTATAATTATTATATTATACATATTTTATGACCTCATATTAAATGAGGTACTATAGAATATTTGAGGAAAAAAACAACAACAACTTAAATACTTGAGTATTTAAGTATGTACCTCATGAGTATTGCAAAGGAACTAGTAAAATGTAATGCTAAATAAATAAATAAATAAATACATACAGTTGTGTGTGTGTGTGTGTGTGTGTGTGTGTGTGTGTGTGTGTGTGTGTGTGTGTGTGTGTGTGTGTGTGTGTGTGTGTGTGTGTGTGTGTGTCAATTTTTTTAAATGCAGATTTATACATCATCTGAAAGCTGAATAAATAAGTTTTCCATTGATTTATGGTTTGTTAGGATTGGACAATATTTGGCCGAGATACAATCTGAAAATCTGGAATCTGAGGGTGCAAAAAAAAATAAAAAAATCTAAATATTGAGAAAATCTCCTTTAAAGTTGTCCAAATGAAGTTCTTAGCAATGCATATTACTAATCCAAAATGAAGTTTTGATATATTTACAGTAGGAAATTTACTAAATATCTTCATGGACCATGATCTTAATATCCTAATGATTTTTGGCATAAAAGAAAAATCGATAATTTTGACACATACAATGTATTTTTGGCTATTGCTACAAATATACCTGTGCTACGTATTACTTGTTTTGTGGTCCAGGGTCATATATAATTGTATATTGGTCTGAAATTATTAATAATAAATAATAATGGGGTAAACGCGGGACGTACGGTACGTAAATGTATGGTAGGATAATCTACTGATATTCCCTTGTTGACAGTATATGTGTGGCTGTGTGAGTAACATTGGTGACTGTCATATTTTTTTCCTCTTCTTCGTGTTTTTTTTTTTTTAAACCGCTGGATCTGGACTAGATCAGGTCAGCTATTTTCTCTGTAATGTCTTTGAACGCAAAAATCACTGCACTACATCTGATATGTGCATAGAGCTCAGATCTGCTGAGATCTCAAAATCACAGCTTTTTGCTGTATCTGTATCTGCTGGAGTGTGTTTGCTTTTTGAATCTTTATGCTTCACTAGCTTGTGTCCAAGAAGAAAAAAAAAAATCATCTCGTTCTATAAGGGCTTGTGTTTTTATTTTGTGATTTTAATGGTGTTTTTGTCTTGCAGTGGTGCATTTTTTTTTTTTTTAATTAATAATAATGTTTTTTTTTGTTTGTTTTTTTTTTAGTTTGGCAATGTAACTTTGTTTCCATCTTACTGTTACATATTTAAAAACATATTAATATAGTAGCTCTAGTTATAACACAAGCACATAATTAGTGATGCACAATGGGTTACAAGGCCGATGCCTGCAGAGCCATCTTACCAATGTCGCTAAACTAGGTCAACAATGACTTCCTGCGACTGAGCAAAGCACCCTAAAAGATCTCGCTGCTATTAGCTGAAAATCCACCAAGAGTGTGTGTGGGTGTATAAGTGTACGTGTGAAATATTTAAAACAGGTATTTTTAATCTACATCATCAGGATGAGAAGTCATGGAAGATATGCAGTGTAGGCGATCCTACGCTTCTGGATGTTTATTTTTATTTTTTAAACATATTTGGTAACACTTTATTTTAAGGTGTCCCAGACCGAACCCTAATCCTAAACCTTACCATATAGTAAGTACATGTTGTTAATTAATATTACTCAGTACTTAAATGTACAATTATACTGTAACAAGGACACCTTAAAATAAAGTGTAACTGCATATTCTTAGAAATGTACAGTATTTAAGATACAAAGCAGAGTGTTTCTATACAATAGAAGGAGAATATAGCTAGTGAGGTATACGTTTAGTTGTGAGTTAATTTAAAGTAGACTTTTTTTAGTCATATAAGAAAATCATAATGTTTCTAATCAACTCTTTTCAAAGTTTCACATTGATTTCAAAGCAATTAAATTCAAAGTTGTTTTAAATTCACTGCGCATTGCAACTGTAACTTTAAAATACATTTTAAAATAAAAGTTCAGGCACAAATGAAAACATTACTTGCGAAAGACCCTTTAAATATATTTCAAAATAAAATAATGATACAACACACATCTAAAGTACACAACTTACCTTTTATCTCAAGGAATGTGAGAATTATGGTGAATCTAACCATACATTAAAAATGCATTGTACAGAGAGGAATCCACTTTGATATTTCCTTTACACGCAGAGAAAGTAATAAAATACAACATGTACAGTGCACTTTCTACTTTATTCATATATATCTGCCACACTCAACTCGATACTAATCATCTTCCTATCATGCTGCCAGATGAATGGAGAACCACAGGTTTAGTTTTATGAACGACTTTATCCAGTTTTCAATAAACCCAAGAGTACTCACTGACTTGGAGATGGATGCAAGGGGTATGAAAAGAGCTGATGTGTAAATAATAGTTTTACAAGATTATATAAAATGGAACCATGGGAACAATAACAGCTTTTCTAAGTAAAAAGTAACAAAAACACTCAAAAAAAGTTGAACACTCATTCTCACTCTCTTTGAATGATCCGGCATTTTCAACCTGAGCCAGTCAGAATGAGAAAGATTCGAAGAATTTTCAGTATTCACTTTTCTGCTAATTTGACCTCTCAGTCTCCCTAAATGAGCAATAACCTCATCTATATATTCTCACATGTCAAAACCTGAAAAATCAAAGACACTCTCTAAGAATTATGCGCTCCTTTAATACGAAGAAACACAGCTTGGGGAGGCAATGCAGCCTCAAAGTTTCCAGCAGGGACTGTCAGCGTGATACGCCACCGATTCTTTTGATGCTGACATTCTGATGATTGTACAAGAGATCAAATTAGGCCTCATCGAAATGCTACAAAATCATAGTAGCTTGTCAAGATCTCTTACACACACACGCACACGGAAAGTACAAAAGCATACGCATGTGGCCTCAGGAAGTCCTTTACCACATCATATGTCTGCCACCAGGAAATGATACACAAAATTGGCTGTAAGAAATACACATTACAGTAAATGGCAAAGCCAATATGCGTTCAAAAACAGTATACAAAATTGTAAGGCTTGCCTTCATATATGGGTGACAAAGACCCCTTGAAATCAAAATAGGAGTTTAGTGGCATTTAATCTTTGTCTGTTAGCTTGGAAGACATCTAGATTGATATAGATAGCTATGGCATAACCGAATGGATAAGAAATGTAACCTTTTAATGTATTAGATATGCAATTTTAAATATGCATTTAGGACTTACTCCGTAATGGGTGCTGTCAGAGATGGCACAACCCCGCCCCCCCCTTTTTTTTTTGCCAGAAAATAAATTCACTTTCTTCCAGTCAATCATTTTGCATTCATGTTTTCTGAGGAAGTCATGGTGTATCCAACATGCAGGAAAAAATAAAATAAAATAATAAAAATGTGTTGTTGTTCTGGTACAGAAATTGAATAAACGAATGTAAAATTGCATAGTCTTCATTCTATAAATTAAATATAGACTAGTTTTGTTAAAGCTACAAAAGAGCAGTGAGTGATTTTCTCTCTCTTTTTTTCTTCTTTTTTGCATTAAGGACACTAACAGCAGCTAACAACAGTCACTTTAAGACGCTATTCACGGATCAAATTTAATGATACACATATATTTCTCAACTGTTTATTTTTGCGGATACTCACCAAGATGGGTATTTTGACATAATTTTGCATGTATTTGTCTGTTCAAGCGCAAGAAGACGCTTGCGGTTTCTCTAATAACGCCCATATTTGTGACCCTGGACCACAAAACCAGTCATAAGTAGCACAGGTATATTTGTAGCAATAGCCAACAATACATTGTATGGGTCAAAATTATTGATTTTTCTTTTATGCCAAAAATAATTAGGATATTAAGTAAAGATCATGTTCCATGAAGCTATTTTGTAAATTTCCTACCATAAATATATCAAAACTTCACTTTTGATTAGTAACAGGGATGTTCATTTTGGTTATTTTTCCTAACCGACAACCGACGCTCGTTAATCGATTATTAACCGTTAACCGACAAGATTATTTTAAATTAGAACCGAATTAAATTAGAAAGAATAAGTGTCTGTGACTCGTTAAAAATACTAACATTTGTTTTCCGGGGATTCATTTTACATGCGCAAAAAGCAGCAAACATGAAGATTCAACAGAACATGAGGATTCACATGATCATCATAGCTATCTCATCACGCACCTGCAGCGCTTCTGCGAGCCGAGAAAAACATAATAAAGCTAGGTACTATATATATATATATATATATATATATATAAAATGAATAAATAGGCCTATACGAGAAATATATTTTCACTTAAATAATAATTTAAGAAAACGAAAGAAAAACTGTGCAACAAGTAGCCTATGCAGAGTTTCGGTTCATTTTTGTGCTGCGCGAAAGGAAAAAAGACGGCAGAAAGCGGCATCCTATTTTTTAGGCTTATTTTACAAAAGCGCAAAGATTTGTTTTTATTGTGAAAAACTGGCGGATTGCGCTTACGCCCCGCATGCACGCACACAGTTAAGCTTTCTACTTTTGATAATGCAGCCTGTTCATTATCATTATAAAAAAACAATCAGTCAAACAGATGGAAAAACACTAATTGGCCTAAGTTTAAATATGTAGTAAAATCTGTGCCGTTAAGCGTTATCACCTTACCGCCGTGAAGTTATGCAAAACATTTTGTTTTACGTGGATATTGGAACGCGAGTGAAGAAGGCCTATATAAAAGGTAAATAATATTTTGGCATTCAAATACATCGCGAATATGGAAACATTTGATTTTGTGTCAAACGAGAGACCCAATATTGGTTTCAGTTTTGTTTTAGCCTAAATGAATTCGTTTTGGTTTGTCGTTTATCTATAGCTTCTAAATTCTTGTTCTTTTCTAAATAGCCTACTGTTAATTGAAAGGATTTGTTATGGAGTGAGAGGAACTAAAATAGCCTAGCTATGTTTACAGTATTTATTTATAATGTTTGTAATTCGTGTCGGCCTATTTCTGAATGAAATAGGTATCACTGAATCATAATGAATCAAAATGCGACTTATAGGCGATTGTTTTCTCTCTCTCTCTCGCTCGCGCTCTCTCTCTCTCTTTCTCTCTCTCTAAAAAACTTATTTTTGTATATGCGTAGCTTATTTTAACCATGCAGCAAACCTTTTAAAATATTTTGATAAATTACTGAAAAAAATAAATACGTTACTTTAAACCGTTTAACTGATTGTATTAACCGGTCAATATTCTTATCGGTCGGTTAACGGTTAAACAGTTAAAATGAACATCCCTAATTAGTAATATGCATTGCTAAGGACTTCATTTGGACAAATTTAAAGGCGATTTTCTCAATATTTTGATTTTTTTTGCACCCTCAGATTCCAGATTTTCATATAGTTGTATCTCGGCCAAATATTGTCCTAACAAACCATACATCAATGGAAAGCTTATTTATTCAGGCCTTATGACCCTTATGACTGGTTTTGTTGTCCAGGGTCACATTTGTTGAATAGACAAATACACCTTGCCAATTTGAACATTCAAACGATTTTAAACCTTTCAAGGACAAGCAACAAGTTCAAGTTTGCGTCTCACTGCGAACAATGAATTGAGTTCTTTTGCAGATTCTTGAGCTTGAATGGTTTAAAATCGCTTGAATGTTTAAACTAGCAAGGTTTAAAAGCACATGCAAATGATAAATTTTAGTGACAATGTGCAGCATTGAACAATCGGGCAGTACATCAACTGTCCAAAGCGTCTTTCACGATGACCCCGGGTGGCCCGTTACAATTAACTGGGGCCCTGTGACAGCCGTGGGCCCCTATAATCATCACCACCTTTTTCCCAACTAGCGACGACCCTGTATGTAATATCTCTTTAAGCTTTATGACAAGGCAAGTTTACTTTACTACAAATTATAAAATGTTATGTGGTGCAAATCTCTATGGAACCTTCACACAGGTGCTCAGGAACCCTAGACATCTTTCTTCTGCTGTTTTTCAGAGTCAGTAGAAAGGTCTCTTTAGTTACTGTAACTGTGACATAAATTGTCCCCGGTCTGTAAACCTTTAGTGTCTTAATACTGTTCTACAGGTACAAGTGCAATAAATGTTTATGGTTCATTGATCAAGCATGAAAAACATCTGACTTCTCTAAAACCATGCACATTTATTCAAAGCTGTCTGATGGTTGCATCACTAAAGTTTTTATATAAAAGTTGAAATTATATCAAAGTTTGTCATATGAAACCAATATGAATAAAAGCAGTTGGTGGACATGGATTGGACATGGACATAAGCCACCTTATATTGTAAATATAGTAACAGCTAAAGATTGTTGTATGGCCATATTGAAAAATCACATTGACCAATCAGCATCTAGAACTGGATATTGTACGTATTGTATATATTTAAGACAATTTAAAGTGATATCAAGTTAATATAATAACAACAGAAAGGGAAAAAAAAAATACTTGAGCAGGTGTTGGGTTAAAAAGTCAAGTGTGGGTGTTTTTGCAACTGCTACAAGAGGGGAGGCTCTGATAAAAGCACATACGCACATGCAGTCGGTTGTACCACTGTTCCACCACACTGAGTCTGGGGGGTTCAGGCGCAGAGCTCCTGCCCGCAGACGGTGCAGAAGAGCTGGGTGTGGTTTGGTCTGTCCAGCACATAAAGCAAGTCTAGGCCTCCCACAAAAAACACGTCCTCAAACACATGTGGTTTAGTACTCTCTGCTCCTAGCCAGGAGCTGTGGTCATCCCTAAACTTCCTGTCCGCCCCCTAGTTACACTCTTTCCACGGCAACTCTCACCTGCTGTGCACCTGTCAGCTATATAACGTGCTGCAACTGCTGTCACATGCCGAAAAAGCGCTGCCGACCCGAGGCTTTTATGTAACCGTTACCAAAGACCTGTCTCCCATACACACACGCACGCCTCCAGACAACGAGGGGAAATTTAGAGTGAAAAGGACAAAGAGAGGTGAGAGCGAGAGAGAGAGAAAGAGAGAGAGAGAGAGAGAGAAGAGAGGAAGCAACAGAAAGAGAAAGTAGAGTTGGAAAGTAAACGACTGAAACTCCTGTTTCCAACCCACTGCGGAAAAACAGAGGGACAAATGCATGCACACACACTAAGAGAGGAACTCACCCAAATCTGACCTTGCAATCTAAATACACTGCAACTGATGCAACACACTGTACATTGTGCATAATACACAAAAAAAATGATGATGATGATGTCCGGGTCAAATGTCACGCAGAAATTGAAAGAAAGAAATGAGAAATTTTAAAGAAAATTGAGCCTATTTTTATTGAACCATTGCAATTATTTTACTATTTATGCATTTCGTATTATTATTCTCACTACTGTAATGCACACTAAAATCTATATTAAATTTGTTTTATATTTACGGAAATTTATCATGGTAAGATATATTGGGCTTGTGTTTGCAATATGGTAATTTTTACAGTAATGAGACCTGATAATTTGTGGTAATTTGTAATGTAATGAAAACTCAATGAAAATCAAGAAAGAAAGAAAAAAGTTTGAGAAGGAAAGTTGCTTTATTGGTATGAAAAAGTGACAAATAGTGTTTAAGTAAATGAATTAGTAAAATTAATTAATTAATGTTTGAGAAGCAAAAGGTACTTTATTTGCATGAAAAGAGTCACACCAAAAAGTGTAACATAGTAAATAAATACATAAAATCTTAATTTTAATATTAACCATTATTATTATTAGTTATACAGAATATATTTTTAAAATATATACCTTTGTTAAATGTGGAACCAAATTCTTATCATTTCATTACCATGTTTATTTTTACAGTACCTCAATGGTATCATGGTATTCTTTATACCTTTTTGAAGCACCATTGTATGCATATGATAATCATACAGTATCATGGCAAACATCAAAATCTCATCATAGTACCATCCGATGCTATCAGCATGACCGCTAATGGACACCAAAGCATCCCATGTGACAGCAATAAGAATAAATACTTCCATTGCATTAGAATTTGCATCCTAATACACACAATGCATAACTAGCATTTCCGTTCACGTGTTAGCATTAGCTTCTAGCTTTTCGCATACTCTATTCTCTCTTTCACCTACTCAAAGATGCACAAATTCACACACAAACTTCACAAATCCTCCCACATTTTTCACTTCTGGACTTTCAGCCTTTGCTTGAGCCACATGAGAATTCCTACTCATAATTAGCTCGCAATTAGGCCACAGATAACGATCGTACTCATTTCAGTTTAACGTTAAAAACAAGCGAGAAAAGGAACGAAAAGGGGTATGGATGGGTGTCTCAGAGGACAGTGAAACAAAAGGGGCGGAAATAAACGAGAGAGGATGATTTTGCGTTAATGAATTAAACTCATTGCCTCTTATAATTACTAAAGATCAAAAGATCTTGCACTTTTAACACGTTTCTTTCCCCCACCTTCAACATGCACTCCTACACAACACTCATTATATTAGCATTGACTACATGTATTACTGAAACCTTTCTCACATTGTTGCACACACACAAGCACGTTTACAATGCCAGATGTCAAGTAAGTATTACGAATAATATACTTCAAATCAATATACTTACGTGTGAACTGAGTGTAATGTTTTAGTACACTTAAATGCATGTAAATTGCAAATGGATTATAGTTTAATTTTATATTAAATGCATTTAGCTGAACTTTAGAATATTTTTTGAGCCACTTAATTAGGACTTAAGTACACAGTTGTAATTTCGTGATTCTATAGTTTTAATAATATGGTTAAATTGTACTGTTAAATATATGGTACAATTTGCATTTACGGTAAACTAAAATACAATGTTGCATGTCATCTATTTAAATATATTTGTAAATATGAAGTTGCAATTTAGTACATTTAAAATCAATTAAATGGAATACTGAATAGCACTGTAGTTAAAATTATAATCAAGTGCGCTATGTTAGTATGTTATTCCACACTTACTAAAATAAGTGTGCTTCAAAGATATAACAAAAGATTATTAAATTATGATGATTTAAAATGTACTTTAGTTATTACAAACTACACTTCAGTGTCAGGTGGGTTCATGCTATTAGTACAGGTGAAAATTAGTCATTACCACGATCGTCAACTGTAGGGTCAATGAATCTGCATGTGTGCTTTATTATCTTTGTATCTGCTTACAAAGAAATGATGGGAAATTCAATTTATTTGCTGACATCCTTGAAACTTAGACGTAAACACACACTTGTGCACGCGCACACACACACACACACAAATACCACATGCAAGTGTAGTTGTGCAATGGCGATTTTATATTTCAGTCCCTTCCACATCTGGGCCTGATATCCGGTTGTGTTAAAGAGAGATAAATCACATATACACACACAGAATCACCATGTTTACCCATATTTCCGAGTAGAAAGTTGATCTTGGTCCGACACACACAACACACAACACACACACACACACACACACACACACACACACACACACAACACATGCTTCAAGTTTTCACCAAAGACAGACAACCTCTATTGGAACATAACTATATTTATGTTTGGGTAAAAAAAAACAAAAAAAAACTACAGGAACATATCCAAACATACTTCAGAGCCTCACAATGTTCTTTAAAATGAATAGCTCAGCTGAAAATAAAAATTGTCATTTACTCACCTCATTACTCACCCTCATAAAACATTATCTATGTTTCCATCCAAATTGCAAACTGAATTCCTGCTAAAAATCTGAATATCACAAAATCCCATGTTCAAGGTAAGAAAATTGTCACTTCTGGGCCATTTCTGTTATGATTGCAACCTGATCTCATGACGAAAACGTACCTGTGGGATCTTTTTCGCAAGACTCGAAAGACGTACCACCATGTCGTTTCTGACATATTTGATGTGAAATGTCCACTGAGTGAGAGAACAGATGAACGTACATATGGTACATTTTATGCGACATTGGTTTTGTACGTGTCATCGCAGCTCTGACTTGAAATATCCATTGAGTGGCGCTATAACTGTAATGATCCATGATGTTTTAAAATAGCATACCATCTGCACTACATCTAAACCTACCTGATAGTATGAACAAAAGCGAATGTGACGTAAAAACGCAATTGCAATCATGCCGTTTTAGCTTGTTTTTCGATCTCTCATCTTGAGTCATGTTTTTGACGGGATTCGTACCAAAAGATTCCGCATCCTAAGTCCAATTCCGGCTGAGCTACTGAGCAAACTTCTTACGTCCGGAAAGTGAAACATATGGAGCTGTAATCATAACAAGTGCTGGCTGTTTTATTGCCTCTAATGTTTATTTCTTTTGGAAACTGCAGTGATGTGTACTTATTGGTACGTATTGGGTACATTTTCATCATGAGATCAGGTAGGGAAAAGAGCAGCATGAACATTTGTAAAAACATCCACTTTTTTCTGTGTTCCACAGAAGAAAGTCATTCATGTTTGGAGCAAGAGAGTGATATTTCTATTCTCTTAACAATACTAACTTATGTGAATATGCTTTCCGTTAGCATAGAAACACTGCTCTTAACTGGTGCAATATTTCTTTTTGAGATTAATATCCGGCTTCACATTAATGTTTAACAAGAAGGTCAACAGACTAGTAACGATGATCATTCTTGAAGAAAATTACTGGATCAATGTCAAACTCCATCTACGTCATCCAAACCCTTCTGCGTTTGAGCAGATATAAGTTCAATCCATATTTTCTCATCCTCTTATTTTCTATGAATAATCATTTTAATCTAAATGGATCCATCTCTGAAAGGACACATTGGTTGTGATGATTAATCACCATGCAGCCTGAAATAAATTAATTTACATATCTAGGAACAAAGACATTATTTATTTGAGTTCAGCACACCTGGTTGGTACACCGCTGCCCACACCGCAATACGCTGCAGGAAAGCGCAATAAAGCCAGGAGAGTTATGATTATGATCTCAGTCATAATGCCTGCGTCAGTAAGATGAATGCAGGCGAGGGAGCGCAGGGACACCGTCTCTTGCTTTTAATAAATCCCACATCACCGCTCGCCAAAGCTCGTCACCGCCACCATGACAACCGCATTTATTTTAGGACAGTTTGATAAATTAATTTGTTTTTATCGGATAAGAATACATTCAGCGCCGAACTGATCTTGACTGAGAAATGAAATACGGCAGAGCAAAGCTAACTCTCTGGCTTGCTTTGGAGTTGTGAAGTGGTTTTGAAATAGGTGTGCAGTAAAAATAAAACTTTTTTTTTTTTTTTTTTTAGATGGAGATCGAAGGATTTTGTAACTTCAGCTGAAACAACTGACAAAAAATTCAGGAAATTATAACTAAATATTTTGATTACTTAATAAGCTTAGTAAATAAACAAAGCTGTAGACCATAGAAATCTAATCTGAAGCACAGACACCATATTTAATCTGATTCAACAGGCCTCATTCTTGAAACTAGATTTAAATTTGACATGAATTTGGCAGATTTTATCAAAAGCCACTTACATTGCCTTCAATAAGTACATTTTATGTTCATGTATTCCCTTAATCATTGTTAGCATCATGCTAGTCTATCATTTGAGTTACAGTGAGGCCCATCTTATATATTTAAATATTTTAATATTATGTGTATTATGTTTTATGAAATATTTAAACACTTTTTGTCCAATAAAATACTTTTGGAAATGTTTTCCACAAATTTGTTCTGTTCGTGTTTCATGAATACTTATCAATCAATCAATATTGTTAAGAAAAAAATAAAATAAAATTGCACCTAACCAAGAACAGTTTAACCTACTAAACAGAAATCTGTGCCTTATTTTTATTAATTGAAAATGAAACTTAAGGACATACTACGAATATACATAAACTCATACGTACAAATGTTTACAATTTTTTAAATCTTTAAATAGATTGACAATTTTTTGTCCAATAAAAAATACTTTTGCAAGTGTTTTATACAATTTTTTTCTGTTCGTGTTTCATGAATGCTTCTATATATATATATAGATATATATATATACACAGGTCCTTCTCAAAAAATTAGCATATTGTGATAAAGTTCATTATTTTCTGTAATGTACTGATAAACATTAGACTTTCATATATTTTAGATTCATTACACACAACTGAAGTAGTTCAAGCCTTTTATTGTTTTAATATTGATGATTTTGGCATACAGCTCATGAAAACCCTCAATCTCAAAAAATTAGCATATTTCATCCGACCAATAAAAGAAAAGTGTTTTTAATACAAAAAAAGTCAACCTTCAAATAATTATGTTCAGTTATGCACTCAATACTTGGTCGGGAATCCTTTTGCAGAAATGACTGCTTCAATGCGGCGTGGCATGGAGGCAATCAGCCTGTGGCACTGCTGAGGTGTTATGGAGGCCCAGGATGCTTCGATAGCGGCCTTAAGCTCATCCAGAGTGTTGGGTCTTGCGTCTCTCAACTTTCTCTTCACAATATCCCACAGATTCTCTATGGGGTTCAGGTCAGGAGAGTTGGCAGGCCAATTGAGCACAGTAATACCATGGTCAGTAAACCATTTACCAGTGGTTTTGGCACTGTGAGCAGGTGCCAGGTCGTGCTGAAAAATGAAATCATCTCCATAAAGCTTTTCAGCAGATGGAAGCATGAAGTGCTCCAAAATCTCCTGATAGCTAGCTGCATTGACCCTGCCCTTGATAAAACACAGTGGACCAACACCAGCAGCTGACATGGCACCCCAGACCATCACTGACTGTGGGTACTTGACACTGGACTTCAGGCATTTTGGCATTTCCCTCTCCCCAGTCTTCCTCCAGACTCTGGCACCTTGATTTCCGAATGACATGCAAAATTTGCTTTCATCCGAAAAAAGTACTTTGGACCACTGAGCAACAGTCCAGTGCTGCTTCTCTGTAGCCCAGGTCAGGCGCTTCTGCCACTGTTTCTGGTTCAAAAGTGGCTTGACCTGGGGAATGCGGCACCTGTAGCCCATTTCCTGCACACGCCTGTACACGGTGGCTCTGGATGTTTACTCAGTCCACTGCTTCCGCAGGTCCCCCAAGGTCTGGAATCGGTCCTTCTCCACAATCTTCCTCAGGGTCCGGTCACCTCTTCTCGTTGTGCAGCGTTTTCTGCCACACTTTTTCCTTCCCACAGACTTCCCACTGAGGTGCCTTGATACAGCACTCTGGGAACAGCCTATTCGTTCAGAAATTTCTTTCTGTGTCTTACCCTCTTGTTTGAGGGTGTCAATGATGGCCTTCTGGACAGCAGTCAGGTCGGCAGTCTTACCCATGATTGCGGTTTTGAGTAATGAACCAGGCTGGGAGTTTTTAAAAGCCTCAGGAATCTTTTGCAGGTGTTTAGAGTTAATTAGTTGATTCAGATGATTAGGTTAATAGCTCGTTTAGAGAACCTTTTCATGATATGCTAATTTTTTGAGATAGGAATTTTGGGTTTTCATGAGCTGTATGCCAAAATCATCAATATTAAAACAATAAAAGGCTTGAACTACTTCAGTTGTGTGTAATGAATCTAAAATATATGAAAGTCTAATGTTTATCAGTACATTACAGAAAATAATGAACTTTATCACAATATGCTAATTTTTTGAGAAGGACCTGTATATATATATATATATATATATATATTAATAATAATAATAATAATAAAGAAAAAATGTTCAAATTGACCCTGGACTACAAAACCAGTTATAAGTAGCACAGGTATATTTGTAGCAATAGCCAAAAATACATTGTATGGGTCAAAGTGATTATTTTTCTTTTATGGCAAAACTTATTAGGATATTAAGTAAAGATCATGTTCCATTAAGACATTTTGTAAATGTCCTACCATAAATATATCAAAACTTAATTTTTGATTAATAATATGCATTGCTAAGAACTTTATTTGGACAACTTTAAAGGCGATTTAATAGTTGTATCTCGGGCCGAATATTGGCCTATCCTAACAAACCATACATCACTGGAAAGCTTATTTATTTAGCTTTCAGATGACATATAAATCTCAATTTAAAAAATAAATAAATAAATAAACATGATCCTTATGAATAGTTTTGTAGTCCAGGGTCACAATTAGACCTAACCCAAAACAGTTTAACCTACTGAACATAAATCTATGCCTCATTTTGACTAACATGCGAATCACAAAATGGCATGTTTTTGGACTAAGATTTATAATCTAACATTTGAATGTCTCGTTGCTACATAAAACTACATTTGTATTGAAAAATAATTAATTACACTCACTGATACTGGACTACTGCACTTTTTAACATCTAATCACCTTTTTAACAAAATTAAGCCACTCCCCAAAACAAAAAAAGTAGTTGATTCAAACCCGTTTAAATCTTCTCAGCTGTCTGTGAGGGTTCATCAGCTGTTTGAGAGTGTGTATTTGGGTTGACAGCTTTATGTTTGTTCTTTACTCTTCTGGAGAAAAAGAGGAAAGCTACTGAGAAGGTGATAAGAGAAAACTCCGGTGTGCGAGAGAGAGAGACATATCTGATATCAAGCCACAGGTCAAGCAGACACACACTCGCACACAGACACACACTCGAGAAGACAAACTGGAGGAATGTGAGCTGGTGGAACAGCCTGCCTGATGGGTATCAAATGGAGCATCTTAGATAAAGACGCTTCTGCCAGACTTCACTTACACACAAACCAAAACATTCTCACCAAAACAGGCCAAAATCTTCACCAGACACACAAAGATACATGCAAAGACCCACACAGCACGTCCCTCGCAAGTACGGACGCACATTTTGACGTATCAGGAAACCAGAACTTGCGTATCACAAAAACATCTATCGGCAAAATCCCCGAATGCGCACTCTCACAGGATGCGAGCAAGGATGATGGTTGCTATCGAAAATCTACATCTCAACAATATCAAGTTGCTATACACAAATGCTAAACATCGAAGTGGAAATGGTTGTCGGGCTGCTTAGGTGTAGTTAACCTTCTTATCGTAACACTGCGCACTGCAGAATCAATAATAACTGTGCCGCACCAATCTCCATGTCCGCCCAGGCGAGGAGGGAGCCAACATTGCCTTCAAAATGGAGGTGCGTTGAAATGTTTAATCTCTGCGGCAGTATGATAAGATTGCTTCCTCCATTTTGGTTCCAATGCATCTGAATCATCTCCCCTGTGCCAGGTCTGTGTGGGATGTGGCGTAGAAGCCATCTTTATCTCCAAACCCAAGAGTATCTCAGCTTTGTATCTTGGGCCCCCACACGAACAGAACAGGAAAGGGATGATGGGTAATCTTCATCATCTCCAATCCAAATACACAACTAAATGCTTGCTACTTGTTTACGTCAATGACCTCTTATCTTAGAAGGTCGACGTCAAGGCCTCTTAGATGATTACCTGCTGAAAGGCACTAGCACAATATGGTAAATGCTGTAAACATGTTATTCGCGTCAACGAAGCAATGAATTACGGATAAATGGGATATTCAGTTAAATTTTATCAATAGTAATGGTGTAACAATCAACATTTTTCTATCACCCTGAATACATGTGATTGTACGAATCTAAATCATTATTTTCTAAAACGTTTTTGGTAACACTTTATTTAAAGCCTTTATCTATAATGCATTATAAATGGTTATTAAAGAGTAGAATGCATTATAATTATTCACAATGTGCATTGTAATACATTATATTTTGTTGGAAATTTAAAATGCATAGTGTAACAATGAATTGCTAAGTGTTATAATCTATATAATCTGTAGTTACAATTATTCATGAAATTGTACAATGCATTATAAGGTGCATTACAAGGCATAATTAATGCATTAAAACAACTTTTATAATACATTATACATAAAGGCTTTAAAAAGTGTTGTTAAATGTTTTTATATACATTTTTAAGGTAAAAATGGTAATATCCTAAAGTACTGATGAGTAAATATCACTAAGATCTTTTGGGGTTGTTGTGCCCCATGACATCTTACAACCTGTAAAATGTAATGGTGTCTTTTAGGTCTTCTAGAATCGTTACAATGAATTCCTGTTTGGTTGTTCACTTGGCTTGGTGTATTTCTGTAAGTTTCTGCATGTTGGTTGCATCAAATGACTGAATCGGTTGCACCAAATGACAGACACAAGCTTTATTTTAGTCAAACAAGAGGAAAGTTATTTCATTGTAGATATCACATTTTGATTATGAAGACATTTTTGTTTTTTAGTACATTTCTGCATATTGGTTGCACTACATAAATTGACTGGTTGCACTGAATGACATTTTGATAGACAAAAGTTGTATTATTAACGTGTTATTTAGTATTTTAACAAAACTGCTCGGTGATGTCATCCCAAAAAGAAAGTTCTTTCAGAAGCGGAGATATCACATTTGTTTACAAAGACAATTTGTTCACAGAGAAAACACAATGCATTAATATGTATTAAGAAAAAAAAAATAGGACCAATTTTGATTCCATGCCATAAATTAAACTTTTCAGCTCTTCAGAAAAGCCTGGAATGACTGCAGTAGAAAGAATGACAGAAGTTGTTAGTAAAAAAGGCCTATTCTTTGCTGCAGTGTTCAAATCACTGAGGTGACTGCAAGGCCATTAAGTTAACACGCTCTGGAAAATAGCTCGCCCCCCACCTCCCCATTCTTAATGTCATCTGAATGCTCTTTGATGGAGGCGTAACCTTATTTCAAACTGTGTTAACCTTGGCTCTTCCTCCTTCCCTTTCGCTCCGTCTCGTTTATTTACCCAGGAACTATCTGCACGCGGGGCGGTTCCACGCTCTGATGAGCGCTTTATCTCTGAGCCCACCTTTCGCCTGCGTTGGTCTTGCGTTGGGTATCGGTGTTAATTATCTCGCCGTATTCCCCCTCTCCCACCTATCGGATGGCCTCATCGCCACTACGTAATTATACGCAGCTCACGGCCGCCCGCCCCTCTCTCACGGGACCTGTGGAAGAAGTGTGGAGGGAAAACAGTAGAGACTCCATCTCATGGTTTGCAGATTGTCTTGATTTTTGTATAGAAGCAACTACACATTAAATAAATATACAATATATCATGGAAAAGAGAAAATATAACTGGCTGCTTTTTTTTTTTTAAATAAGCTGACTATTACTTGTCTTAAGTTTATTGCTAACCCTATTTGTACCTTTTTTTTTTTTTACTTTTAGCTTGGACTTATTTGACCACAAACCACCTAGCAATAACTCTCAACTGAACAGCATGCATAAAAACATACGGTCATTGCAAAAACAGACCCCTACTTTAATTTTTGAAAGACTCCAAAACATACCTATACATACAATTCACTGCAGTTTCCATCTGAAATGAACACTAGAGGCAGTAAAACATCAGCAATTTTTATTCACACAAATTATGAATTATGGGGCAGATTATCAAATAATTGAGATCTATTTTCCCACAGTTTCTTGCACAATACTATGTTATGACCTCAAAACTCTTTTACCACATACATGATTTGTAAACTAGTATATTTTGATGTTTGTGTTATAAAACCAGCTCCATATGTATAGCTTTTCTGACATAGTAAACTTGCTCGATAGCCCACCTGGTACAGCATTGCAGTTGTAATGCAAAGTGCTCAGGCACGAATCCACGAAACTAACAGTAACTTACCTGTAAACTCTAACATAAAATGTTTACTTTTTGCGATTTTAAAGTAAATAAAACATACTTTAGTGTCTTTATGAAACATTAGTGGTCACACATTATTTTAAGGTTCAGTTCTTGCTATTAACAAACCATTAATTATGACTTTTGCCTCAAACTCCTAATTTGCTGTTTATTAATAGTTAGTAAGGTAGTTGTTAAGTTTAGGTATTGGGTAGGATTGTGGATGTAGAATATGGTCATGCAGAATATGTGCTTTATAAGTACTAATAAACAGCCAACATGTTAATAATAGACATGCTAATAAGCAACAGTGTTTCCAAATTAGCTTACTCTTAAGTAAAAATTTAAAGACATTTTAGGTTAAAAAAATGTGCACATGCTTGCTTTGTTGTTGTGGGGCTAATGCTTTAATTGGCACAGGTTTAATTTCATAGTTTCTCTTTCTCATCACCTTTGCATCTGTCTCCCATTCCATTCTGCCCTCCATTCATTTAGTCTCTTTTTTGTAATAAAGCTGTGCTCCACGCCAAAGACTCCATGACCTTCTCTCAACTCTCAGACTCCATTGTAGCAATGAGAGAAGTAATTAATGCGTTATCCTCTCATCTGAGTGTGTCGTCTTTTTAACGGAGGTGTACGGCTCCCTCTGTTTCTCTCACACTCTTAATTAACTCGCGCTTCGTCCAATCCTCACCACACAGCCTTTTCTTTTCTCCTCTGACGGACGTTCATTCACAATGAACAATGGTGGATGTGGACTCGCGGTGAGTCACGGATGTACCGTTCCGTTGAAGTTGTCAAGTGCGGGTGAAGAGAAAGTGAGCGAGAGTAAAGGAGAAATGATGAAAAAGGGGAGATAAATGTAAAAGAGTTTAATGCATTGTATGTCAGAGTTTAAAAAGGACCGAGAATACATTGGGACAAGAAAAGAATAATCACTTTAGGCTCATTTTGCACTGAATTTTAAAATGAAATACTGCATCTTAACCTTGACATTGAATACAGAGTATCATACTGTGATGTCCATAGCTTTTGTACTAAAAGATAGTTTTGATTATGTATGTATGTATTTATTTGATCGACATTTATGGCTATGTTTGGCCCTGTGGGCATTTAGAAAATATACTCTTTAATTGCACATCATTTAATTAGTCTGTAACACTTTATTTTAAGGTGTCCTTGTTACACATGTTACATGTACTTATTATTATAATAACAATAAATTATGCACAATTACATTCAAGTAACCCTAAGCCAAACCCTAGTCCTAACCCTAACTATATAGTAAGTACATTTAGTTATTTAATATTACTTAGTACTTAAATGTATAATTGCATTGTAACAAGGACACCTTAAAATAGTGTAACTAATTAGTCTATTAACAACATATTTTTGTTATAAAAATATATATTTTATATATACAGTACATATATTGTATAGACAGAATAATTTAAATTCACATAATATTGAAAGGGTTTCATTTATTTTACTCTCTCTTTAAATAATGAGTTTGTTTATTTATTTATTTATTTAAGCTTTGAATTTAATAGTTTAAGACTGAAATTTCAGGTCTAAGGCAAGGGTAAAGCCTATACATAGAAGGCATTTGAAAACTAACTACATAACTAACTGACTAACTAAAATGCATAAATGCATAAATAAATAAAGGTGAAAACATTTTTGTGAACATCTTTAAAAACTAAAACCTGTTTCATGTCAACCTCTGGGACATAAAAGTGTAAGAAGTTCAGAAAAAAAATCAAATATAAAAGTTCAACAACAGAAAAAACTATGTGCGATAGTATGAAAAAAGGGCATAATACTTTAATACTGGAAACACTTAAGGTCTGTTCACGTTTTAGGTTCAAATCATACAACAGTTTAGGAATTGACAAAACAAATTACAAAACATTAAACATGTCATCCTGTGATGTGCTGTTTGTTTAATTTATTTATTTATTTATTTATTATTTAATTTTCCTTGATGTTTATAGTTTTGATACACCAAACATTTTAGATTTTCTTGTTATTTGCTCAGATTAGACTTATATAAACAGCCATTTAGATATGTAAACGACAGTGAACATATTGTGCAATATATATCAATGTGATGCTTACAAAAATTGCTTGTTAATATTTTAAACTAACATATCTTGCACTCACAGACCGAATCAAGCCTTTAGACATCACGCATATGTGCTTTTCTGCATGATACCTGACACCAGCCTTTTCTACATATATTCAGCCTCTTCCCTATTGTAAGAGGAAATGCAAATCTAGTCTCAGGTCATTGGCAAAGGGCACGCGCCCCCATTGCTAACACATAGCTGCTTCATTTTACCTCACGCTGACCCATCCAGGTGCTTCTCTGACTGTGGGTCTGCATTCACTCTCAGTACAACAGTATGAAAGCTGATCTCAGATCAGGTTTCTCCACGTCCATTTTGATATGGGTTTGAGCATACGACAACGCTGATCTAGTGACAGCTCTCTTAAATAACAGTCCCTGAGGCCGCCGCTGTTGACTATGAGGTTGGTGTGTCCTCAGAGAGGTCAAAATCTTATCCATCCAGACCACTGAGATGCATTAGCATGCTAAGTGACTGACAGCCTAGTGTTTATATAGGCTTTGTTCAAGACAAACTGACCCTTGAGGGACCAAACAAGGAGCAGAGGTCTCCGTCAGGTCAAAGGGTCAAAATGTGATGACCCTCAGGCTGGCTTTGTCCCTTTTGATTAGAGCACTCAGTGTTTCTGAAAGTGCCCTTCAATGTGGTAAAAACAAGGCCATCGTTGAGGGGGAACGACCTGGAATGTTTGAGAGTTATTATATTTTTTGTATTGCATACTATACGCATGATCTACTTAATGTGACATCAGTTATCTAAAAATAATACAATTATATCTAAAATAAGTTCTTTACAATTTGGGTGATGAAGTTTACATTTACATCAGCTGTGTTGAAAATATAAGAACAATTGGTCACACTTTATTTTAAAGTCCAATTCTCGCTATTAACAAACCATTAACTATGAATTTTGCCTCATCAAACTCCTAATTTGTTGCTTATTAATTGTTAGTAAGGCAGTTGTTAAGTTTAGGTATTAGGTAGGATTAGGGATGTAGAATATGGTCATGCAGAATGTGCGCTTTATAAGTACTAATAAACAGTCAGTATGTTAATAATAGACATGCTAATAAGCAACTAGTTAATAGTGAGAATTGGTCCCTATACTAAAGTGTTACCAAACAATTAAATCAAAATAAAACATAGATAATAAAATAAAGCAGCAAAAATAAAACAAATACTAATTATTTGTAAATAATAATCTAATTATTTATATTACCTCAAATTAAACAACTTTTTAGACAACACTTTGGTTGAGTTTGATATTTTCCTAAATGTTTTCATAAATATCTGACAGTGTTGACAAGGTACATGTGTATTTTTATTCATGTTAACTTTAATAAATATTAAACAAAACAAGTTTCAATGTAAAAAAGTGTCCATGCTGCCCTTTTTATGTTATAATTTTAAGTGTTAAGTTCAGTCTTGAATTTGAAATGTGTTGTATTAAGTGGCAACATGGATATCTGAGTTTTCAAGTTAAATCTAATGCTAATTTTTAGACACTAAAGTTATGATAACTAATGGTAACATACATTTATTTATTTATTCATTTATACAGAGATTTATTTATGCTCTAAGGAAGTAGTTTTAGGTATTGAGGTTTTGAATAAAATATTGAGTAAAATTGAAATGCTATCTTAAAGTATTTTTTAAATATTAAAGAAAGAAAGAAAGAAAGAAAGAAAGAACATCTATGCTAATAATAATAATAATAATAATCATCATCATCATTAAAAAAATAAAATAAAAACTTGTTTATAATATCTGATTATTTTCAAAGCTGAAATGTTGCTATTTTAAAAACTAATGGAAGGTAAAACAGGAATTTGTTTTGTTCCATGTCTCGAGAATTAGAAAAATAATTTAAGAAATGAGTATTTGAATAATTGCAAATTTGCTGAAAGAATGAGAGGAGGAGGAAAGTAGGGTCATTCGCCCTCAGATGTCAAAGAGCGATTTATATCATCTTGCGTGTGCATATTTCCATCTTTCTTTTAATTAAAACTCTGCAGAGACAAGTGTTTTAGGGTATAGCTATTATAAAAATCATTCTGACATTAGCCGGGCTGTGTTTGTGACATGGTTTTATTTTGCTTTTTGAACTTAGCAGTAATAAATTACACACTAGCGTAGCAAGGCTGAGCAGCTCCTATCTTTTTAATTTCCTAAATGCAATTCATTGCTCCGAACATGGGCTCAAAACATTAATTAATTTGTATTTGATAATTTGCACATTTTCATAGCATGACATGAGTGAATTTCGCCTCTCTCTTTAAACTTTGCTCTGCCTATACAAGTTTAATTAAGCAGAATCTTTCTGCATTATCGACAGCATGAATTGGAGGCTTTTTAAAACATATGAGGTGTGGATAGCGATATATATATATATTTTAATTTGGAAAAGAGAAAGCATTTGAAAACGAAGCAGAGAGATTGCTGGAGGTGGTGTACATTTCATTGTAATTTAGAGAGAATTGCAGAGACTGAAAAATAAATATGACTTAGAAAATCAGTCACACACACACAATTGTAATTAAACCACCGTGCGTTTAGCAGAGAAGTTGTTGGGCCTATAGGTACAAACATTATTAGTCATAAAATTGCTTGTTTTCCCGTCAAGTGTGTTGGTGTGAGAAGCAGAAACTTGAGGGGCAGATTGAGTGATGTGTGTAAACGTTAGCATATCAATCTTAGCATAATCAGCCTTCTTCCATCAGATTAGCATTAATGTTTTTCAGCTACATAGGCTGTTGATAAACGTTCTCTCATGCACAAACACACACATTCCTGTGAACCTAATCCAAGTTTGATCTCCCATGATCGCAACATTTACGCAACACGACAGATGAGCACAACGATAAAAATGCTAAATTAATGAAACATAGATCGCAAGATCTCCCTCTCCATTTCTTCCTCAGATTACGAGAGTCGTATAACACTAGTTCTGTGCTCTTTTCTACCCTCATCTATCCCAGCATCCTTTGCCGCTCTAGTTGACTTTAGGTGGCTAATAAGTTTTTGAAAAGCAACTGGAGAGCTTTATTTTGTATTACAATTTTGAAGTACACCAGGTTCATTTTAAATTCTGAAATTAACCTTCCTTCATGTGTTTATATATTTTGTTCAAAGTGAATCATGGCTCAGTAAAAAGACTTAAGTTTTAGGTGACTTTTATTTTGTGTAATAACATTATTTCTGCAAAAACACAGTTACAATAAACCAAAAAAAAAAAAAAAATCAAATCTATATGTTATAAAGTATCTAACAAATTATGAAATACATTTATCTTACAAATTTAGATTAAAACGGTCACACTTTAAGGTCCAGTTCTCGCTATTAAAAAACATTAACTATGATTTTGCCTCAAACTCCTAATTTGCACCTTAGTAATAGTTAGTAAGGTAGTTGTTAAGTTTATGTACAGAATTGTGTAGGATTAGAGATGTAGTATATGGCCATGTTGAATATGTGCTTTATAAGTACTAATAAACAGCCAATATGGTAATAATAAATATGCTTATAAGCAACTAGTTAATACTGAGAATTGGTCCCTACACTAAAGTGTTACCGTTAAAACTTATTAAATCTGAAAATTAGTGGAACTGCAGACTCCAATGTTGTGCAAGACGCTTATAGTAACCAAAAACTGTACTCAAGTAAAAGTACAAGACATTATCTGAAATAAGTAAACTAGTACAAGTGCAAAAAAGTAAAAAAAAAAAAAAAGTTTAAAAAGTTTCCAATAGAAAGACTACTAAATAGTGAGATACTGTTTACTTCAGATCTTTTTTCAGAACAAGCAAGATAATGATAATTAAGTCAATGAAGCATGCACATAAGGGATGTTTTCTCACTATACTGTACAAATTTAATTAGATAGACTGTAGTCTCATGTCCATTTCAACAATCTGTATGTTGTGTTCTTAAGTTTCCTGTTACCATTTTACTGGTGACAGTATACAGACAATTCAGTGCATGTGTGAACTCAACTGAATAAATAATTCGGTCTCACTTTATATTTGTCAAGGAAACACCAGGCTCTTCCACCAATCAGCGATCCCAATCACCGGAGTTCTGATCACACGCACCTGACCGTCATTCACTAATCACCAGCACCACAGTATAAGAGCACGCAGTTCACACAAGCACATTGTCTGGTCTCCATTGTGGAAAAGGACTCAACTCATATGTCAGGCTACTTACCTGAATTCTTGCTCCAAGTTTCCCGATCTCCTTCGTCTGCTCCTTGTGTTCCTGTGTGTTTGCTGCAATTACCTACCTGCATCAGATTCCCGATACCAACTCCTGGAAACACACTCCGACCCAAAACTCCCAAAAATGTTTTGCAATACAATATGAATACAAAAAGTGCATTGTACTTATTTTTAATGTAAATACAAGGCCACTTAGTATAAAGTGGGACCAATCATTCAAAATGATTTGAGAACCAATTCAGACTGAACCAAATGCTTGATCAAATCTTTGAATAGCATTGACTCAAAAGAGTGATTTATTCAGGAAAAGCGCATTGTTCATGTCACATTAAAATGAATCTAACAAGCCCTTAAAATAAACTGTGCATTTACTTACATATCTTGTTTTAATATGAACAAGAAGAACATCGACCAATGTAACAAAGTAAAAGTACAATGAACAGTACATATTAAGTACTTATTTTCCAAAAAGTAAATGTAACTCATTATTATCCACATCCTATATAATAAATAATAAATATAAATTGGTAACACTTTAGTATAGAGACAAATTCTCACTATTAACCAGTTGCTTATTAGCATGCCTATTTATAACATATTGGCTGTTTATTAGTACTTATAAAGCGCATATTTTGCATGACCATATTCTAAATAGCTTCACATAAAAAAGACAAAATGTGAACAATTTATTGGTATTTAAAGTGGATGTCTACTTGCCACCGCAAATGAAGCGTGACCCATCCACCTAAAGCGAATATGTTTTTCAGGTACTAGAAAAGACTAGTGGCCTCTGAAACCCCAAACTGACCATGAGGATTAGGAATTAATGATGACTCAATAAAACATTGCCAATTGGCCCCCTTTTATGCCCGATTCTCTGTCCTGCTTCAACGCACACTAGACAAATTACCTGCGTGGTGGCGTCAACCACAGAGTTAGTGAGTGGGAACACCCCTTGACACAATGCCCTCTACCCACTATCTCAA
>JAFVLL020019939.1:0-31461 GCA_021397915.2 Tor tambroides
GTGGCGTGATAATGGTGCAAGTTACCTTTAATAGCGCTCATTAAGACTGACACCTTCTCCATTTGGGAGGAGATGAGAGGAGGCTCATTATGATCACTCCGCATGTACAACTCAGAGTAAAGAACGTGTGTGTATGTAAGTGTATGTTCGTTTGAGCAGGTATTGTAAGACATCATTGTAGACGTTTGCAATGGCATTTGTTGAGGAATAAACTTGAAATTGTGACTTTAGTTTATGGGATGGAATGGAATAGGCATTAGCAGAGACTATTTTTAGATCTGACATTCATTCATGTGTGTGTCATTAAAAATGGCAAGGTTTATGAAATATGCACTTCCCCTTAGATGAAATGAGAAGGATTTAAATAACTGAAGTCAATTAATACGTTTCATCATTATTAATAATTAAACAATGTTAGCAACAATAACCTTTTATCTGATGCACAAACAAACAAAACTACATTGTGGACCTTTCTAATATTAAAGCAGAATTAAGATAATGAGCTCTTTGTGTACTCATAAAATTATAATAATTTTATTTTAACATTGCACAGTACAGTAAGGTTCAATTCTGTAATGTATTAAGCAAACTAAACATGAAAAACTATTTACAGCCATTATTAATTTAATTAAAATAAACTCATTTGAATTGAATGTGAATTGATACAACTTGGTGTTAAAAAGTTTATGTAGAAGTTAACATTAACCATGGATTAATAAACATTTTAAAAATATAATACCTAATGCAATTTATATAAATTAATATACATACTGTTAAAACTAAATTAAAACAATGTAAAGTTAAAAATAAAAATAAAAACTTTTCAGCATGTTTTACAAGAAAATATTGTTGTTTTTCTACTTCAAAATGCCTTCTTTAATTCAGTGTTTTACTTGCCTTTTCTTTGTAATTATATGTGAAATTTACTAGCAATTTCTGAATGAAAATTGTTTTAAACAACATATTCTAAAGCACTAACATTGTTAAGCCTAAAAGGCCTTTAATAAATTGAGCTAAATCATTAAAAAAAAAATTGCTGAACATGTTTCAAGCTTGATACAGCCTTCCTCAGGATACACATCCATTGTCCACAGAAACATTATTTTAATAATCAATAAGAAATCTAGCTAGTTATAAAACTAGCTGGTTATATACACAACCCACTCACACACCAGTAATCACAGGCACAGTCAAATAATTAAACAAATACGACATATATAAAAATGCCCACATTCACATTCCAGCTTATAAATTACACAGAAGGATTTACAGTTAATAAAACAACCCATTTGATTACATTTTACCAGAAAACACACAAGTAAAAGTATTTGTTTTTACCATATTGTCACAATGATTACACACTCCAAAGGCACATGTCTAAAACTAACCAGTGGTGTTTCCAGAAAACTGCCAATGAGTGTGCAATGACTTTCAATAATATACACATTTGGAATTCCTAATGTGTTAATGTGTGTAATTTGTGTAGCTAATACCTTTATTAATAAAATCTCAAATTATGTGGATTGCTTTTTTTGTCAACTGAAGGAAGCCAAAGCATCATAATGAAACATTGAAGCAGCTCTCTGAAAACAAGGATATTATTGTGAAACTGGCTGAGAGTGGAGGTGCTGTAGTGTGGGGAAGAGACCAATACATCCGGGAGTGACTCCAACAGCTGACTAACCATGATTTTTATTTAGCTCTAACAGTGCGTAGTTACCTTCCTGCTGCTGAAAATCAAACATGGGTAGGTTTAGTGGGTAATTTTAGATGTGGAGTATGTAATCATTGTGACAGTGGGGTAAAAATAAAAAACTTGTACTTGTGTGTTTTCTTGTGTCTCCAGGTAAGTCTTTAACTTTTCCTCCTATGTAATTTATAAGTTGAATAATGTGAATGTGGGCATTTTTATAGGTCAGACAAAAAGGAAGCTGAGATTGAGAGTGGCCAAACATAAACAAACAACAACAACATGATACTTAATGAATTAATGAGACTTTTTTGGAGATATATATATATATATATATATATATATATATATATATATATATATACATACACTTAAGGGAATTAGGTTACTAGGTTAATTGCTTGACTGTGACTGTGATTGAATGTTTTATTGGTATGTGAGTGGGTTGTTTATCACAACTCCTACTTGTTAACCCACTGTCTTTTTTTCCCTTTTTTTCTACTTATTGCAAATAGTTAAAAGAAAGCTTTTGTGGGCAGTGGATGTGCATCCTAAGGAAGGCTGTGTCAAAAATTCTGGCCTGGGCCACATGTGTGTCTTGGAATATTTTGTCATTTTCATTTGATTTTTACCTCTCTCACATATCCAATGAGCACCACTGGCTATATAGTTGTTTATAACCCTGTATAACATTCAGGCTTTCTTTGAAGATTGTTCAAAGGTAATTTTTGGTGCGTGTGTGAGTATGTGATGATACTAGACAGACCTGCATTTTAATTACTATTGTAAAAAATGTACATTTATTTTAGCACAAGCACATTTTATCAAATGTCATTGTTTGGGTGAAGCCATAAACATGTCAAACTGACACACTCAAAGACAGGTATTCATCTGACAGTGTAAACAGTGTTGTCGCCTCCTGCTCGTGTATCTTTGGTGTTTTTATTTTTTTTTTGGAAGAAGTTTTATTTTTTGACAGTCACACAGACTATGAGCTGCTGTTTTGTAACAGAGACTGAAGTGGATCTATCAATCTTTCTCTGTGCTTAATATTAACAAAATTTAGATCAACTGTGCTGGACAGCTCAGGCATGTATAAGCATTCCAGTTAAAAAAAAAAAAACACATGACACATGCTCTGTGGGACAGCAGATTTGCATAGACCAAACGTCTACCTCAGAAACACTGCAGAGGCACCATTTTGAACATCTAATCCTCTATGACAGTCACCCTGAGAATATTACCCTGTGAACCCCCCACACTGAGGATTCAGCCATGTGCGGAGATCACTTGCTGTGCTTACACAAAGCTTTAAGCAGGACGTTCCCGTGCAGATGGGGTTTGAGGCTCCTCTCATGTTCACTGAGAAAAGTCCACAGTGGGATTCCTATCTTCTAATTAATAAGTGGTTTATGTGGTCTACACCCAATAAGATTGGTACAAAAGACATTAGAACAGCCCCTCTAACATCGCAACCAAGGATCTCGGAACGCCTCTGGGAATGCACCACTGCACCAAAAGCGTTTTGTTCTAGAAATTTAATTGCACAATCTACAGACTTGTTCCTGTGAGTATTACAACATAATGACTCAGTTCGAACATGAAATTAAAAGGAAAGGACTTTTCTATGAGCTGAGATAATCTTAATGGAACAATATTATTGTCAAGCAAGGAGTCCTGCTCAGCTTTTAAGTTCACTGGAATTGTTCGGTGATTAAAACTCCCATTGGTCTACATTGTCAGACATAGTTCAACACCTCCAGATACTAGATTTATTTAGAGACACTGTCCATAGGGGATTCCATAAACCTTTTCTCTGAAGGACAGTGTAGGCCGTTCTGCAGAGACAACCAATTTCCTTTATACACTATGTGGGATGAGCATCCAGAAGTGTGATACACTTCTATTTTTGATGTGCAATTTCTGACTGTTTACATGCATAGATTTTTCTTCCATCTGAATAAATTCATTCCATTTGCAGATTTCAAAAGCACAATTTATGTTCACTCTAAATTCCGCAATCAGACGAAAACCGTTTATGTGCGTCATATACATTCCAAAGACAATTTCAGCTCATGAAATGAACAGCATTAATGTTACCATAACAACTCTCCAGTCAAAGAAAGCGGCTTATGAGTTAGTCAACAGAAAAACATGTCTTTAAAAAGATGAGAATTAGTAGAAGCATGAATGAGAGTACAGTATGTGGCAAAAAAGGAAGTTTTATGGCAGGAATTCATGGATTTGTAATGGAGATTTTATGCAAGAAAACCGAGATAAGAAAAACAAGACAACAGATACACCAAAGGCCACTCTTTCTAATGGATTTGGCATTTGGTTTAAAATTCATTTATTCTGCAAAGAAAACACCATGATATGCATGGAATTTTTGAATCTGATTGTGAAAATAATCAGAAAATCAGTTTATATTATTAGGCTGCATGAAAACAGTTATTGTGTTAATTCGAAAAACATTGTAATATAACTCCACATCAGCCAAAACCTTTCAATTAATAAGGATAAGGAAGAGGTAATAATTAGTATGTGCTAACCACTGAAATGTACTTGTTTCTCTCAACCTCAGTGACAGCCTCAATTACATAATAAAATAGTAAGTGTGTGGATTCTCACAAAAAGACAAAGTGAGAGAGCAAGAGAATGAGGGAGGGACAGGTGAGAGAAAGACAGATAAGCAGAAAGAGAGTGAGAGAGGAATATAAAGGACTGGGACAAACAAATGTGCGTTATTGATTTATTGGGGGGAATAGTCTATGTGACAGGTGCGAGACTGATCAAATGGAAGGTTATCCTTACTCACAAAAGCAAGCTGTTTGCCAATATCCATCAGTGCAGATTCAAAATGCCTGCAACAACCCTTGACATTCAAACACAGTGCAACAATTTGTGTGAAAGGCCACATAACAAGATGAGAGGCTTATGTTAAAAGGAGGGAAAGTTTGATTTATGTCAGAGGGCATGAGAAACACTACTAGTCAAGTTAGGTTGCCATAGTTATTAGTTATATAGCATGGCCATCACTGTTATTTCTTCAAAATTTGTCACAGCTCATACATTTTCCCTTTCATTTCAGTAATACTGAGGGGAAATTCCATCTATGTTATTGAAAAAAAGGTTTAATCAGATGAACAACAGTCTATATAAGTCAAAAAATCAGAATGCATTTCAGTGTGGAATGAGGTTTCAAATGACAAAATATCAAATATTAAAATATCTGCTTCTTTAGTCTCTTCAACTCCTTAGTCTCTTTAGATACAAAGCATTTGCTGAGGTTCAAGGTGGAGATTTTCTGCATTATATTCACCTCTGTTCAAACTAAGTGAAAAACATTTTTTTAACTGTTTAACCCTTATAAACCTTTAAACTTATTCTTTTAGCAGATGCCTTTATCCGAAGCAACTTACAAAAGTGGAACAAAACAAGAACTTCTTTCTGAAGAGATTATACAAAGAAACACTAAAGTAGTTTTAGTAAGTAGCAAGGGTAAGGAATGTGTTAAGTGACTCCAGATCAAGTGCATGGAGAACTGTTTTCAGTTGTGTCTTGAAAACTCTTTAAGATTTTAAAGAAAAGTCCCATCACTGAAAGAAAATGAAGAGGAAAAAGAACGATAGAAACATTCCTTTCCATCATACTGGCATCAGTAAGTGTAGGGTGTATATTCAGTGACTGTAGACAACCACCAATGCTTTGAAACTGATGCAGGCAGTTACTGGTATCCAGTGGAGCAAGACAAAGAGATGTGTGACTTGGACCCTCTTAAGATTGCACAGACACTATGTGGTTGTCAGACTGAAATGACAAGCAGGTCTGCATGTCATCAGCCTAGAGGTGGTGGGGAAAAGGATATATATATAAAAAAAATAAAAAAAATAAAAAATAAAAAACATTGTGCCTGAATGATTGGGCCGAGTGAGGTTGAACACATCAAGAGAAGGAGGTCATTCGCTAACCCCTGAAGTACTCTAGTGGTAGCAGATGTGACTTAGACTCTCGCTCATTGAAGTTACCTTTGAAGACTCTACCAGTGAGGTAGGATTCAAACCAGCAAGTGCAGTTCCTGCAATGTTCAGTGCAGAGAGGACAGACAGGGTCATGTTGACGCACTGCACAGGTGGCAGACAGGTCTGGATGAATGTGGACAGGTGATAGGAGAGCAGATCGCACCACTTTCAGGGTTTCAGCAAACGAGAGCTGGGCAGTCTCCACGAAATGGCCAATTCTGAGTCCCGATTGTTTGTCATCCAGCAGGTTGTTCTGAGAAAGGAAAGGAGAGACCTGACTAACAACAACTCATCAAGTGTTTTTGCCAGGAACAGGAGGATTCTGGTCCGTAATCTTCCACTAGTGGAGAGTTAAGTGTGTTTTTGAGCAGTGAGGTTAGTTCAGCCTGCTTAAATGCGCTGGGAAGGATGCCAAGGACGAGTGATGTGTTGATGATTTGTGCGAATGCAGGGAGGACTGTTGCCTTTTAGAAGATGGGAGTGGATGTGGGTTGAAGTGAAGGAGCTTGAAGACATATATAACTTTGGTGGATGTGTGAAAAGTGGCTGCTGTTTGTTAGCACCTTATCACCTTAAAAGTCCTCAGCAGTCGGTGAGGTGGTGGTGGTGGAGGGCAGAGGAGAGAAGTGAATGTCTTGAACAGGCAGTGGGAGTTCAAAGTCATGTTGATCTTGTCATAGTGCGACGCTGGCAGTGGCAAAGTTGGCAGAAACAAAGCACAGAGACTGATACATACTCAAGTCAACAGCATCTTTAGATTTGCCCTATTTCCTATTAGCTGCCCTGAGGCTTGGTGGATTTTTCACTGTGATTGTATGTGTGTATAGGTATACTATGCAACTATATTTTTATATATTTGCATAGACATAGGTATTATAATTCATTGTATTTAATCAATAACTTTAAACATGTCCAAATAAATCAATTTTTGGTCCCACGTCATATTAGGTGGCCTTAACTACAATGTAATTACATCAACAAATAAGTACAATGTACTTATTGTGTTCATATTTTATTGTAAAACACTTTTGCCGCTATTGTGGTGGGATACGGGTAAAGTTAGGGAAAGGTTTGGTGGTATGGGTAGGTTCAAGGGTGGGTTAAGGTCTAAGGGATGTGTCAACAGTGTAATTAAAGGTAATTACAGAAATGAATTACAGATGTAATTGCGTGTAGGTATTCTTTAAAATATAAGTACAATGTAAAAACATGTATGTACACAAATGCATTGTCTCAAATGAGTAATTTAAATGTAACTAAATAGTAGTTAAGGCCACCTAATAAAAAGTGGGACCTTGATAACACAATACACAATGTCACAAGCTTTAGACAACAGTACCAGGGACTGACTTCTTTAGTCAGGGAGAGACTTCTGTCAGGCTACAAAGTTTAAAAGAAGTGGAAAGAATAGAGTAAAACAGGCAAATGAAAGAATAAAGGCGGCGTGAATGATAAAACAGCTCAAGTCAGCAAGAGCCTCTACCCCCTTTCAGCTACACCAAATACTGTGGCAGGATCCCGTAGGAATCTGACTAAATGGTCTATTAATTTCTCAGTGTTCTTGTTGACAAAAATCACCACTAGCTTTATGTTGGGGTGGGAAATGATGGGAGAGAGCTGTAAAAAAAAAAAAAGTGGGGGATGCAATTAATCTCTGTGATCTGAAATCCCTTTCTCCCATTAATCTTTAATTGTAAATGAGAAGAATATGTGAGGCTGTGGCGGTCTGTCAGAAGTGGGGGAGAGTGCCTGGGGGGATGTGCTCGAGAGGCCATACTCTCTGATTGAGCATAACATATCTAACAGCCACAACTTATGCCTCATTATGACCTCCTACCTTTTTATAATCTCTGTTGACACCCGGTCAGCATGACTTGCATTTCTTAACTCAATGCATCTGTGTGATGAAACGTCAAAAGGAGTCTACAGGCATGGAAAACATGCCTGTAGCGACATTATATTAAGTTTGCTGTTTTGCTGCACTTTCAAAGTGAAATATCTGAGATTGGCCAATTTTATCCAAAACAGATGAATGTGAATCTGCAATGTTTTATTACATTGCTTGTTGTACGTATCGTGGCAGTTCAGAAATGAAATGTGGTGAATGGCACTAAAAGGTAAATGCTGTATTGTGTTTCAAAATAATAAATGAAACCCTAACCCTAAAGTCTTTGAGCTTGTCTCATGTTTCACAGGACTTGTACCCAAAACGCTCCAACATAGCAAATCCAATGCTGTACCAGGTGAGCTACCTAGCGAGTTTACGTACATCAGAAACGTTCTACTGTACATCAGAAAAGCCATACATACAAAGCTGTTTATGTGATGCAAACATAGAAATATATTAGTTTACAAATGATGCATAGCATAGTTAGTCTTGCACAGCCAGACCTTCAGACTGCAGAAGGTGTCCAATCATGTTTAGTTTTGTGCTGTGTCATGTTTAGGGGTGTGTAAATGTCCCCAGAATAACAGACTGGTTTGTAAAACTCTTTATTTTAAAGAGTCACAGCAAACTTTACATATTTCAGATACATTTGAAAATACCTTTGAATATCTAGCATTTAGTTGATCCTGATAAGCATTCATTGTCAAAGTTGTAAACATGACGGCTCTCTTCTTCTATGAGGGGGTTTAACACTACGGCATCTTTGGCTACGTTTGAGACTGAGACATAATTTGCTCAAGTCATCATAATCTTTAAATATTTAAAAAGTCCTTCCACTAGTGATAATTTGAGCTGGAACTGTTGTTAATTGTATGTATAGTGTGCAGAAATGTAGATAGAGGCCATTTTTTTTCCCCACTGAGTCAATATGATGCTAATTTTAGTACAGTAAGTTTGAAGTTTGTAGCAGCTTCAAACAATCCTGAAAGTTTGATTCACATCGACGCAAGCAGCAAGCCTGTGGACAGAGAGTTCTTTATTGAACCCTTGCTCCCTTTCAGTTGACTAAAATATAGGGGTACTTTAGGAATGAGGTTATTAATTTTGCCTGGACAGCTGTTACCGTGCCAGTCTTTTTTTTTTTTTTTTCTTGGCCATTCTCTGCCCCTCTGACACCCGTTCTCAGGACAAATCTGTAATATTTTTAGCATGGCAGATAATGAATTCTGGCAGCTAAAGCAGAAACACAAACGCTGGATACAACTGCAACAAATTGAGACAGAGGGGATGGCGTGTCCAAACATTACTGACTTGCAAATGATTTCAGGGGAGGTTTATGAAACAGCGGCACCAGCAGTCTGTGTAACACGCTTAAAATGAGCCTGGACCAAACGGTAAAACTGACACCTTATATTATCCTACAGCTAAGCCGAGCGCATAATGTCTCCAACCATCCGTCATAGAATGAAAGCACGGTCATAAAGCATTATTTCAGATGTTTTATTTTCTCCTCTTGTTTTGAAATCAGAAAAGCTTTACAACATCATCCCCACTAGTATTTGACAGGAATGGCACTGGCCCATTGGGAGACTAGTCAAGCATGTTTATTGGTCATTTTTATGGCTGTTTATTAAGTATTCCCTAAGGGTTCCCTACAACCCATAAAACACCCATCTGACTGAAGCTCTTGGGAATCCCATGACTCTGTCATAGACAAAGATTGACTGCAAGTATAGGGTATTTCTTCTGACTGATGTTTATTGTTTCATATTATGACTGCAGATCCTGAATGGAGGCAATTGATGGTGATGCAATTTTTTACAAATGTTAAAATACTTTCTCCTTTCCCTGTAACTATAAGTGAGCCATTTGAAGGTAGATTTTTGTAGGCTGACCATTCAAATATGACTCTAGGAAAGAGCAGGGAGAGTTGTGACACAGGGAGGGGTTGTAACACCATCAGTTTAACAACTTAGAAAGGAGCCACATGGGTTAAATTCTTTTTTTTTTTAAGAAATTGTCAAAATATTTATAATGTTTCAAAATGTGTATATTTCAAATAAATGCTCTTCTTTTGACATTTCTAGTCAACAAAGAATCATGAAAAAAAATGTATGATGGTTTCCACAAAAATATTAAGTTGCACAACTGTTTTAACATTGATAACAAGAAGAAATGTTTCTTGAGTATGCACATATAATATGCGGGTGACATGGGGACAACATATGGTTTGTGTGTGTTTTTCAAGTCACCTCCAGGTAATAAATAAAGTGTACGAATAATGCAGCACTAATTGACATATAATTTATTACAGCATACTGTAGAAACTAATATTGTCACATACACGTAGGCAGCAAGGATGGAGGAGACAAAGAACTTCTTCAAAACTAAAGACTTTTAAATACCACACTCAGAGGTCGCAGGAGAAACAGAGAAACATGAAATGACGATCGAGACCGGACACAGAAGATAGGAAACACAGGGCTCTTTTAAACAGGACTAAACAAGATAATTAATCAAACAAGGCTGGGAACAGATTAACTAATAATAACAAAACGAGGAATGGAACACGAAGTCCAAATCAGGTCACACGAGGAGGGGAAACAAGACACACACGTGACAGATCGCCCCCCTCCCGGTAGTCACGTCCCGCGCCGTAACGGTTCCACCGGGGAGGGGGGGGCGGGCGCCCTGGAGGCCGGCGCAGGGCAGGATACTGGAATGACCTCCAGGGCGGGTCAGGCGGCCATGGCGGATCAGGGGATTCAGACGGCCATGGCGGATCAGGAGCCTCGGGAGGCCATGGCGGAGCAGGAGACTCTGGAGACCATGGCCGTATTATTTTTTCAGGAGGCCATGGTGGATCAGGGAGTTCCGTGGCCTTGGCCCTTGGCCCGGCCACACCGGCCATGGCTATATGGCCCCCCCCCCCCAAAATTTTCTTGGGGAAGTTCCCCTCTGGGAGCCATTCAGGAGGAGCGGGTCTGGTGGGCGCTCTGGAGGAAGCGGGCTCTGGGGGCGCTCTGGGAGTACGGACTCTTGAGGCCTCCTGAAGCGCACGGACTCAGGAGGGCGCTCAGAAAGACGCAGGAGAGCTGGGCAGAACCAGCGGAGACATAGGAGGGCGCTTGCGAGGAGCGGGCACAGGAGGGCGCTGTCGAGGAGCCGGCACTTGGCTTGCCATACTCAGGGCCGGCGGGACTGCCATACTCAGGGCCGCCGGGATTGCCATACTCACGACCGGCGGGATTGCCATACTCATGGCCGGCGGGCTTGCGTTGGCCGCTGACGGCAGTGGGCTCGGGTGAGCCGCGAACGGCGGCGGGCTAGTTCCGGCTTGGGCCCGGATACCTCCCAGACACTGGAAAATAGCCAACACAGTCCCGTGGTGTCTGGGAGCTCCATGGGATGGTGGAAATTGGCCCCGTGCCGGAAAAGGTGGATGATGCCCGCGTCGTCCAGCGGCATTACCCTGGCAAGCCGACAGAATTCCGCCGCATACTCAAAGAACGGGAGATCCTGTCGGATGAGGGCGAAGAGGGGGACGGCGAACTCCATCGCCGCAGAAAACACAGGAACAAAAAACTTTTCAAAAACGGGAAAACAAAACGGGAAGGAGGAGGAGCGCCGCTTACTTCGGTTTAGGTCCGGTCTTCTGTCACATACACGTAGGGAGCAAGGATGGAAGAGACAAGGAACTTCTTCAAAACTAAAGACTTTTATTTACCACACTCAGAGGTCGCAGGAGAAACATGAAATGACGATCGAGACCGGACACAGAGGATAGGAAACACAGGGCTTTTAAACAGGACAAGATAATTAATCAAACAAGGCTGGGAACAGATTAACTAATAATAACAAAACAAGGAATGGAACAGGAAGTCCAAATTAGGTCACACGAGGAGGGGAAACAAGACACACACGTGACAAATATATGTTTTCTGCCTGATTCTGCGATGAAAAATTTTACCAATTATAAAATTGTAATTAGGAAAATATAGGGGAAAATATTACAGAAATTATTGTTTACTATTATTATGATTTCTTAGCCAATTAAAAGTTAGAGATAACAAAATAATTAAACTTGTCAATTATGATCAAATAAAATTGTTTCTGACCCTCACTTCTTAAATGATGGCTGTTCTTGAGCATCAAATCAGCATGATTTCTTGAAGGACCATGTGACAATAAAGAAAAAAAAACAGCTTTTCCATCAAAGGAATAAATAATTTCAAAATGTAATAAAATAGAAAACAGTTATTTTAGGGATAATTTGGGGACTTTAGGGATAGTTTACAAATTTGTAGATTCTAAATTTGCAGTTTCTTTTTTTCTTTCTTTTTTAACTTTTTACTTGTAGAAACAAAGGCAAATCATATAAAACTTTGAGATAAATTGTGTTTTTTGTGTGTGTTTGCACTGAGTTTTAGACTTTAAAGCAACAAATAAATAAATAAATAAATAAATAAATAAATAAATAAATAAAAAAAAAAGTGTTACATCCATCCATTCTTCCCTATTTCATGATCATAAGCGCTGCTCAAATATTTCTGTAGATGAGCTCGGGCATTTATGGCCAACACACTGCAAACACATGATTCATAATGTAATAGCAATAGAAACTTGGATTGCATTACCCAAGAGAAGTAGTTATGGAAAACAAAAAGCATGTTCATGTCAAAATCAAATGAACTATGTACTATCCCATTTTCCTCACCAAATACTCCAGGTTTTGTCCACATTAATACAACATGTCTCAGGATACATGCAGGATATTTATTAGCAAATGCAGGAGAAGCAGACTATAAACAAAGCTTTAATGTATATTTCAATAGCCTGCTGGAAGGTTTTCTAACATATTAAGACAGGATCTGATAGGCATCACTGATTACAGCATGGAATCCCATTGCCCACAAGCCGTAGGAATACACAGTGCTGTAATTGGCTGGTAATACAGATTTTTAATACCCAGTGCCCCAGTTGATCTGTTTTTTGTATTCACTTTGGGCTCGGTCTTAAAAAGTACCACTAATAACTCCATATAAGGTCTCTGATGCCTGAAAGAAAAAAAAATAAATAAAAATTAAATCTACATTCCCCACGAAGGGTCACTTTTACCAGCATGCAAGATCCTGCTCTGTCTATACATCAATTAAAGTGGAAACTTAAGAAGTCTAAATTAGAAATTAACTAAAATGGAACATGGAACTGATAATATAATGTGCATGAAGTACACATCATAAGATTATAAAATAAATCCTATTTTTTACATGCAAATTTATCAGTGAACAAACTCCTTATTACCAAGACAGTAAACATGATGAGCTTTGAACGAATGAGATGAAAAGATATCATTTATATTAATAATATTTTTCAGTTAACATAAAACATGAGCAATAATAATGAAAAGAAAAAAAAAATCTTCAAGGCATGTTTCTCATCATAAGTGATTACTGGGCTTCTTTGAAGGCAGAGCAAGAAACAGCAAGACCAGAACAACCAGAAGAGGCTGAACAAATTATGATTTCGAGAAAAAATAAATAAATAACAAAAGATGTGCATTCAAATGAATGTAAATGCAAGAACGGAGTAAGACAAGTAACAAGTTTCTATATATACATACACTCACTTTAATCTGTCTTCAGAAATCCTATAAATGATTAGCCCATTCATTAAGCATTTAAGTTAAAAGGAACTGAACACTAGTAAAAAGATCAAACAAATTGAAGACAGTTCCTTTGCTATTGTCCTTGTATTCTCCAGTATTTCATATATGGCAGTATCAGTACGAGGGGCACGTTGCTGAAGCAAGCAATGAGATCAGTGTGTCCTTCATAATCTTGTTCAAGCTCACCCTGTCCTCCCCAGCTCTGTCACTCATTCAATATTCCTCCTTTCTCTAAGCCTCATCCCGTCATGTCGCCTCCCCCAGCACCCATTTTGCACATTCGCTCAGTATTAACGGGAATCAGCAGTGGAGTGCGGTGGGGTGATGATGCCCTAATGAAGATGAATATTCAGCTGCTTGAGAAAGGTTCCTGGAATGATTCCCAGCTTGTGCCTGCTGCCCCTCTCAAACTGGCAGCACGGTAAGAGAGGAGAAGAAACCAAGTCTCAGAGAAAATGGTACAGCTACACAATGTCTCCATTTTGGATTGAATGTAGTCAAAAGGATGACACTTTGCTTACACAACAATGTATAAATTATATATATATATAAAGAAAGAAATCAAATCAAATCAAATAGATTAAAATCCTGTTGTTTCTACATAAAGTGATATTAAAAGTCCAGATAGATCTATTGCAGTTTTTCACTGTAAGGGAATGCACTGTTAAACAATTAACAGCTTTTTACAGTAGCATTTTTATAGTCTTTTACCGATATAATTATTTTTTACAGTCTTTGGTAGGCAGCTGAGTAGAGAATGTTTGTTCAGTCAATTTTATGCATTTGCACACTGCACAACTCAAGCACCAAGTAATTAAGTAGAAAGAGAAGGAGACAAAAAAAAAAGAACAAAGCTAAATGTAGGTGTAAGTGCATGTCTCTCAAGGTCACATATTAATATTATGTGTGTGTGTGTATGTGTGTGTGTGTGTGTGTGTGTGTGTACACACCTTAAAACTCATAGGCTATATATATATATAATTTATATATTTTCAAGAGTATGTGTGTATACTTCCAGTATCTGTGAATAGTACATTGTATATAACTTTTAAACAAAAATAAAACCCACAAAAACCTTTTAAAATAAATGACATTTAGATTTGTCGTAATTTGGTCGAGTGAAATAACTCCAGATGAACCCTCCCCCCCATTGTCATTGCTTCTGGCAAGAACGGCTCTCTGTATAAATGTGGCCTGTGAATGTCTGCTTCCTGTGACTGTTTGCATTTTCAACATTTGTGCATGATAAAATTAGCATAGGAGGAGGAAGGAGAAGTAATGTAGCTCCACAACTACACTACACTGTTCACTCCTTTTTCAGTTCTATGCTTGATATAATTTACTGCTCACTGTAAATTAATTACAAAACAACTAATTAAAACACAGGTATCTGTATTATGATGTGAGCAGCAATTATCCCTATTACTCATGTAGGGATATCCAACTTTCTCTCTGACCTGACAACAGACTGGCGTGTAACAAGCATTACAGCTGTCATCAGCTGCATGGTATGTACATTTCCCCAAACAACCTCCCATGTACTTCATGTCATCATCCCAATCATCCAGAGTAGGGGCGGAAGAGCTCAAATGTCAACTATGTAACCTAAAACTGCCAAATAATCTCCCCGAGAAAGTTGTGACAGCTATAATACATCCAGATAGTATGAAAACCTTGCCCCAACCTATATATGTCCACTCATCATCTTCTTACTTTGAAACCTCTCATTTTCTCTTCCTGGGATTTAATGCTTCTTTATAGTGCTGAGCAAGCTCTCTGGGATGAGAGGGCCAGGGACTTAGCCTCTGTTGCCGTTGCAGTCCGGTGAAGGGAATTGGCAGATTATTTGGTCAACTGCGATCAGTTCCACCACAGATTAAAAGTCTCAGAGTTCCCCAGGACGTGCCCTGAGTTTATACTTTTTCATAAATCCAAAGTCAGATGCACAGTCTGTGGTGAAACTGGTCTAATATCAAGAAACGGAAAACTGTGAACCTCTTTAGTTGCTGTAGCAGTGTGTGTTTTATGGAGCTTTCATTGTTTCTGAATTCCCTGAGTGAACACTAACCAACTTAGTGCATGAGCTACTGACTTTCTACTTCACTTTAAAAGTATGTTATAATGCAGTCCAATTTGATCCCTTATTTTAAGCCCAAAAATAAGGTAGAAACTGAAATATGAAGAAAGCCAGTGAAATAGAGTGCTGAAATACTTAAAACTCATGCTGGTTCTCTCCACTTTCCTGTTCCTAATGTAAAACCCTGATGTGTGACATTTCATATAAAAGACTATCTTGTGAGGATTATTCTACTTTGTAGTTCTGCTGCACCACACAAATGTAAAAAAATATCCTATAATCACAGTATCAAAAATGAGTTATAAGAAAATGTCATCCAAAAATTCTAAAAGAACAAAAGGCAAATGTGAAGAATATGCATCAATGTCCGATTAGCAGGTAATGCCTGATATAAGATTTTTTTTTTTTTTTTTTTTTTTTTTTTTAATATAGCTTTTACTCAGTCTAGCATGTAAAGTAATGCTAGTGATGGTAAGGCTGCTCACAACAGTTTCTGAAGACTCAAAAATATTCCACTAACACCCTATTCTGTATTCACTGCTTTTAAAACAGTTTCATATATAAGAGTTAATGTTATAAATTACAGACCTGAATGGAAAGCCAATTCCAAATATCAAGGGAGAGCAACTACTGGCTAACTTTTAACTGAGGCCTTCACAATATTTGTGTCAATTTACAAGAGTAGAAGCCAAAATGATATGTGATGAATGCATCAACTGGATGACAAAAATAAAACTCTCAATAAACAAAACTAACACATATAAAACCACATTTAGGTAAAACTGTTTAAACTACAAACCAGTGTGTTCAAAATAATACATTAAATTATATGGTAAGACACACCGATTTGCAACATCAAGCAGCAAAATGATCTGTTTTGTACAGCTAAAAATATCTGGAAGTGGATGACACCGGAAGCCAATCCCATAAAAATTACAAATGGCTGCGCCCACTCTTACAGGAAATATAAGGTGGATACATCCTGTAAAGAAAAAATAGAAAGAGAAGGGTTTCCTTTCTCAAATCCTAATTTCCCCTACACATAAATTTACACACTATGACAGAGAACACTGCAAAAGGGAGTGTGCTTTTTGGAATCAGAGCATTTTCCTGTTTAATTTGAAATTCTTTTCACACACTTAAAATGATCTTGCACATTCATATCCATCAGATGCTCTGTCAAAGCTTCTAGTGTAAGCGCCCTAAGCTGTTTGCATAATCTATGCATTGAAAATGTTAATTATGGAACGAAGAATCAAACTACAAGTCCCCCTAGTCATGCTAAAACAGAAAATTTTGGTATAATTCGATCCATGTTGCATTTAAAAGGAATGCAAAACCACAACAGAGGACTTTACAGTAAGAGTGATGAGACAATGCATTTTTCCAACAAATTACAACCAGGTGAGTAAAAGAAGGAAGTTATGCATTTAAAATGCCAACCAGATCTCAGCCTCAGACGACATCCCACAGACAGTGGAATGGATAATGAATCAGGACAGAGTAAAGGCATAATGTTTTCTTGGAAACAAAGTCTGGCTAACAATGTTCCAGGTAGAATTTAGCAGTTAGCACAGCAATTCTGACTACAAGACATCTATTTTATTTAATTATTATTATTATTTTTTTTATCTGTTTTCTGTGCTTATTTTTGTTGTGTCTGTGAGTATCATCAAACCTGCATGACTGCAGAAGTGTACAGCTAGGAAAGAACACTGAGACTAAAATTAAATTATCAGCTTAGACACTAATTGGATGCTAACAACACATAATAATAAACAATGCTTTGTCTTTGAATAAAAAAAGTAGAAATAAATAATGAAAGGAAAAAAAAGTAGGCAATGAAACACAGAGGCAACACTAACAAAAACAATTGTTACCTCGCACAGTTCTCTGGTCTCTGACCAATTAGTGAGGCATTGAGTCAGCAAGATGTAGTACAACTTGGGCTGTCCGTTTTGTCACAGTTCATTCATCACTAAACTGAGTTCTTAGAAAAAGAGAGAGAGAGAGAAAAAAAAAACAAAAAAAACTAAAAGTAACATGCAACAACAAAGGATGTTTAGGGAAAATGCTATAGTTTTAGTTCAGAGAAAAAGAGAATGATCTATTGTACTTTATTTCTACTCAAGCTCCATACACTGATCATCTGATCTCCACATCTGCTTTGATTTACATGCAACATTTGGAATATTTTTGCATCATACCACAAAAGTCAGTAAGAGAACACACACTAGCACTTCTGTATCACCACAATAAAACATTATTTTAAAATGCCGAGGCCTATGTTTAAGAATTCATGAGGACATGGAGGAAAAAAGTCCCGAAAGTCTCCAAATGAGGAGAAAGATCTGCAGACAAATGTGGTGTCTGATCATGACGCTATTGTATTTGTCACTATCCATCCCAAGGGGCTTATAATGCAGTTTAATGTAAACAAGCTGATAACAGGCCAACAGCCCAGACTTCACCTCACTGGGGACAACCCAGCAAGATTTATATGGACTGTCAAGCTCATTTGTGCATGCACTTTGTATTTCTGGACAGAATTTGTTTTTCTGCAAGTACAGCTTCACAACAGAGCGAAATGTTTTACAGTAAATAAATAGGTCTACTTTCAATCCCAGCTGTATTTTTCTTGCACTGTATAAACTTGACATTTGAACTTGAAATGTCTAAGATACTTTGGTGTAAATAATATTCTCAAGTACTCAAAAAGTACTGTATTCATCAACTTTTCACAATACATTTCTACCGCTGCTTGTTCACACCTGCAGAGTGAGTTGTTCCGTCTATGAATGAAAATCCTTGGCTACTTTATATTTTCTACCGCAGGCAATTATACCATCAGATAAATTTAGATTTGAAATTCCATACCTCTACATGAATGCCTTTGAACTGCAGACTGAAATCTAAACTGCAGTAGGTTTTGAAAGTGTCCTTCTAGATTAAAACTGTGAAGCACAGAAAGTGTGTGTCTCCGAGGCACAGCACATGCTTCTCCATCAGTCTGTGTACAGCCAGTGGCAACACGTGAGAATGGGGTCTGTGACAATTTCAACTGTAAACAGCGAACTTGACAAAAAACTAATTAAGCACCGCAAGCGGCTTGTGGGCCGTAGCAGATGGGTAGTCACATCAAAGCAGTGAGATCAACTGAGTGCTCTTTGTGGTTTCCATACTGAAAAAAAGGGCTTATCTTACTTAGTATTTTTGTCTTGTTTCTAGTCAAAATATCAAAAAATTCTTAAATCAAGACACTTTAAGCAAAATGAGTTAAAGGGGTCATTGGATGCAAAATTCACTTTGTTTGAACAAGTTGTTTGAACATAAATGTGTGTGTACACATCCATCCTATAATGATAAAAATCCATCCAGTGTTTTTTTTTTAAATCTCTGTTTTAAAATCCCCTTTCTCAAATCAGGCCGTTCTGAGAGCCCTATCAGAATGACGTAGTTCTGTCCCTCCCCCACGATAGTTGGTTGACAAGACCGTCTTACCTTAGACCCGCCCTGAGAGAGCTGAGAGCTGTCCGCCTCCGTGCAGGGGAAGACAAGATGTCTCCGATTAAGCGATTGAAATGTTTAGTTGTTGGATGTAATAATGAACATAGCAGTTGTCAGTTATTTTATGAATCTTTGCAAATCGCCTTTCCTAATAATGTGCTGTAGTTAGCCAGTTTCACGGCTGAAGTTTAGTATGCGCCATAGAAATGTATACCTAGATGCCTCATTATGGACTGTTTACATGGGCAGTGATACGTAAGCCATCCGCCATTTTTGGAACGGTCTGCGAATCTTTGAGCGCATTGACTGTGTACATCTACAACAGCAAGTTATATGCTTGTATATCTTTGAATATTCATTGATTATTATGGTGAACGCGAGATGGCTGACGCGTCAACGTATCTGGTCGAATAGGGAATCTACACATATCTATGGTCTGCTCGTCACTCCATGGAAGAGGGGGGCGGAGTCAGCAGAGCTCACTAGCTCACTGGGGGGGGGGGGGGAACTAAATTAAGTGCATTTTTTTAAGTGCATTGAAGTGAAATGATCTGCCAGTTGGGTAAGTAAAATACACTTGTTTTAAGAATATTTTACTTACCCCACTGGCAGATAATATTTATTTTACAGATAATACCCCCCGCCCCGCCCAGAAACAAGACAAAAATACTAAGCAAGATAAGCCATTTTTTGCAGTGCCGAATGTTAAAGACAATACAGCAGGGCAGTTACTGGATCCTTTGTTCTGTAGGAAAATACAGTTCATAAATAAATTCTTGAGATTTTTGAAACATCTCATATATTTTTCTTACAAAATTCTAATTAACACCACAATAACCAAACATAATATTCTTGCAGCATCCATCCAACACCTTTGCAACTCTAGCAACTTCCTATCAACCAGCCAACAATCAAAGGCTCACAGCACTCACATATTACACAGATTGATAGCTGATCTAACTGAGATCGTTTTCAATAGATTCTAAGTAATAAATTAGGTCTTTTATATGTCACTTACACTAATGAATTAAAATTCAACTCAAATGATTAAACTGAAGTATAGAACAAAAATGGTTGAAAAAACAATAATAGGATAATGTGATACTGTAGACTTAATGACATTGCCATCACAGGAATAAATTACACTTTAAAATACATTATTTCTTAAATTCTGATTCTTTCAAAAACATGAAATAAACCTTACCAACCCCAAACATGTATGTTCTACTAGACCTTGATCATTTATAAGGAACATGTATAATTGTTAAATCTGGTTCTACTTATTTGCCTGTTTCTGTGACCCTGTGTTTGCAACTGCTGCTATACACTGGAATATTGCATTGGACAGTCAATCAAAATAAGGGACTGCAGAAAGCACTGCCTTTGGCTGCTGTTTCAAATTTTGTGTCCCTTTGCTAGCACCCTGTTAGCAATGCAGGTGTTGAGCATTTCGAATAGCACACGAATACTAATTTGTATTGTAATAAGATCTTTGAAGTGTACAACATAACAGTCACAGAATCATAATGCACAATTCCTCTTTGAATCTGACCTCAAACACCGCACCATTGCAACAAGCGTCTCTCTTCTTTCTCACACTTTTCACACAAACACACACATTCTAAATTCTACCTCCATTTTTCATTGTTACAAGACAGTTTTGGTTACGAGTCCCTCGTGTATTCCTGTTCAATATTTTATTTTACTTTTTAACTGGATGTTTTGACCAGCCGTGTTATGTCTTATGTGACAATGAAGGCTTCCACATAACAGCATTTAAAGTGTAGCGATCCTTAGGAAATGGATAGTAGGAGACCCATTGCGAGAGGACCACTGGGACTAGGAGAGTTCTTTGTGTGGGCAAACAGGGGTAGGTCTTATTCAGGGAATCTAAATTCTTTAAGAAATGATTTATGAGATGGAATCCCATTACACCCAACTCGACCTTACAGAGATACACCAATATTTTAAGGCTAAGAGAAATATTTTGGACACCATTTTGAGAGAATGCTGCAAGGTGGACCAGTATGCAGACATCCTTAAAACATTTCCTTCAACCCTAAAACACAACACATTGCAATGCACGATTCGAAATACAGGTCACAAATTAATAAAGACAACTCATTCATTTTCACATATATTCATATATTTATTTGCTTTATCATTATTTTCCCAGCATATTATTATTATTATTTTTAAATCAATTGTAATTTATGTCATGAAAAACCTCAATAGTGTTTTTGCTTTTAGTGTTTTGTGTGTGTGTGTGTGTGTGTGTGTGTGTGTGTGTGTGTTTGTGACAAATGAGGACATAAATTTGTATAATGGCACAGGTATGACATAGGTATTACAAGGAGAAGGTGACTTAAGACATTGCCCCATGTCCCCACTTTTCAAAACGCTTATAAATCATACAGAGTGAGTTTTTTTTTTTTTTTGGAGGAAAGTAGAAATGCACAGTCTCCTGTGAGGGTGTAGGGTTGGTGTAGGGCAATAGCACATACAGTTTGTACAGTATAAAAACCATTACGCCTATGGGATGTCCCCACTTCTCACAAAAACAAATGTGTGTGTGTGTGTGTGTGTGTGTGTGTACTGGTTTTTGTGGTTTACGGGGACAAAAATTGTTTAATGACATGGGTATGACAGAGGTATTACAATTTGAAGGTGGTTTATGAGGACACTGCCTATGTCCCCGTAATTCAAAAGGCTTAAAAAACATAGTAAATGGTGTTTTTTTGAAAATCTAAAAATGCACAAAGTTTCCTGTAAGGGGTAGGTTTAGGTGTAGGGTTGGTGTAGGGCAATAGCACATACAGTTTGTACGGTATAAAAACCATTACGCCTATGGAGAGTCCCCGTAAACCACAAAACAAACATGTGTGTGTGTGTGTGTGTGTGTGTGTGTGTTTGTGTTTGTGTGTGTTTTCTTTTCCCAAACAGAAACAGTCACCTGAATGGACATCAGTCACGTTTATCTAAAAGATACACATACTTTATTGTATGCATTTTACAGAGACAGCAGTATAATATCAGTGTACTAGGTTTTGATTAGGTGAACATTATTTTTATTTGGACCATTCTCATACCCAAGGACATTTCACAAATAAGCAGTACTGCTGTTTATGCATGTTTAGAGTGAAATACTAGCTTTGAGTCTAGAGATCATTTTCATTTGTCACCACCAAGCCTAATTATATTTATTATTGGCCTATAAATAAATAAATAAATAAATAAATGCATACATACATACATACATACTTAACACATTTACTATATTAGTATTTAAATTTGGTGGTTTACTGCTTCAACATTTCCCAGTATTTCTAATTCATTCGTTCAAAAGTTTAACACTTTTTATTTAAAAGCACACACAAGAAAAGTGATGCTTAATATCCTAGAGAAGTCAAATATAGTGACAGTACTTACGGTCCACATACTCTATGATCCCCTGCACTGAGTCAGAGATGATGTTCATGAAGAAGTGAAGTTGGCATGAAAGTGCAACGCAAGCTGCAGGGAGAACTAAGACAAGCTTTTAGCACAAGTCCCATAATCCTATTGATCTTAAAGCCTAGAGTCCAGAGTGAGGATCTTATGCCTCTCATAGGGGTATCAGAGCACAGGGAGCATCCAGTCATCATTATGAACACGTCACCTACAGCCCCGCCATCATCTTCCGGCCTGCCACTAGAGCCTTTTCCCCTAAATCCGCTCTCCCACTCCCTCACCCACTGAGTGCCATCAATATAAACCACAGTCAACTCTCACCAACCCAAACAGAGCCTCATCTGTAGCCCTCTTCTCATATATTAGAAGCTACTGAACATGGTAAACCCATTGTAAAAGCCATGCACATCAATGTTAATGAGTTCATCAGTGACTGATATGTTGTAATGTAGATGGAGCCATTCCAAGCACGAAGATCTGACCTTCTGTAACTCCAATTTTTCTTTAGCCACCACACGAGGAAACCGACCGAATGGCCAAAGGAGAATTCCAAAGCCTACCAGTGAGCAATTCCAGCGGTGCAGGTGACCTCCCATAGTGCTCATCATCTACTGATGAGCCCTGGTCACCCTTTAGGTTGAAGGCCTGGTGGGAAGGAACAGTGTGACAGCATGTCCTCTCCAACATTTGCCGTTTAAAATGCTATGCGCCACTCCTCCAGTCCACCCTGTCAGTTTGCACTGCCTTCTTGTTGGTATTTCTTAAATGCCAGTGCCAGTCACGAATAGGTCAGAACAGACTATTGCAGCGAGCTTTGTCACTAATAAATGGGAGGTTGGTGGTAAAGTAGGGAATATTGCCCCACAAACAGCTATGGACAACATAAACAGCCACAGGTCCCACATGGCAAAGCATCGCGTCAGGAAAGTGACAGCTCCCCCTGGGAATGAAGAAACACGTGTTGCCTCATAGTAGCACGGTTAAATCTAATTTTATACCGTAGGGATAGGCTTCCCCTCACTGGCAATCTGAAAGCTTTTAGATGTACTTCTTAATGGGGTTTGGATTTGGGAGCTCAGCCAAAAGCTGAAAGACGTGCCTTTTAGTAGCTACACCAAACATGTGACAAAGAATGTAACCTGCTCACACTTAAAATAGTGCTTGAAAATCCGCCACATGTACATTCTGCCATGAGATGAGGCAGAGCATATTTACAGTCTCTTAAGACAAGAAGAAATCTTACATAACCTATTAAATACACAAGAAAGTGACTGTTTGTAAACTGAAAATGGAGGGGGTAAAGCACTATATCTAATGAGAATGAAGAGGCTAATGGCCAATAACAAATAATATGAAAGGCAAATGTGAAATCAATCAAACGAGGTCTGAAATGTAAAAGTGGCTGGTTCCTTTTTATGCTTTTGTTTCAGTCTGGCTGCTGACAATGTCAAAGCTGAGTCTCCAAAACAGCAAAGCAGCATGAATAAAGTAATTGACTCTGGCGCAGAAGCGACTTCCACGCCGTGGCTAATGGATTCGCGAAAAGCCACACGCTCAGGATTAAGAGAGGCGAGGTGTGAGCAGACTGCGCTCTCTAATGCTAATTAATAGCCATTTAAGGAAGACACTCACACAGACACACAGCTGCCCCAGCCAAGTCAATTACAGCGTGGGAGGAGTACAGAAAGGCAAGTGCTGTCAATCACCGTGACGCTCACATGCTGGAATCGAGTTTGTGTTCGAATTTTCTATACTGTGCTATTTGAAATAGTACGTGCTAGACATTTCACCCAAAAATATCATCAAAGCATAAAGATGCACAAAGTTAAACAACCCTTCTGCAATACTTTGATAGATAATCAATGATATAAAAGTAAGAAAACCTTGGGGTGCCAACCTATCTGAGTCTGCATTGCTTGTACTGAAAGAGGCATCCAACAATTGCAGGATTCAGAAATCAAAGAGGATCAAAGGCTGCTATAGTACAGTAGGACAACCACACGGGTTCCCATGGGAATGAGTAAGGATTAAAATGAATAGTACTCAGCCTTGATAATGCTATTGCACTAAACAGCACTTTACTTAGCATGATAGCCCCGCTGAAAAGACCAGAATATGCTGTATTTTGGCTGTAGATCCCCTAACCAGGATTCTTAACTAGACTAACCAGCTATATTTCTTTGGTAAACAAGCTTCATCAAAAAGCAATGCCTGTCCGCTAGTCAGAATAAAATTAAAATTCACCGTATTTTGTAAATACATTGTGTTATGAACAGTTCGTCCATGTATGTTATACTTTCTTTAAATCGATTCATCAAAATGTCATAACTTGATCTTCCAGTCAAAACGACTTCTCTCTGGTGACATGGCTAGGCTTCTCCAGTTATTTAGTTTACCTGAGGCCCACCCCTCCACAATCGACTGCAAGCAGTCAATTGCAGTACTTTTTGAGAGCAACGCCCACATCTTAAATTCCAATCAACAATGGATGGATAGATGGATAGAACCAAGTCCCTGCTCCACACTTTTTTTTTCTTTTCCGATTATATGTACTCAGTTGTACAGTAAAAGATTTGTTGCTATTCCATTTCATTGTGATTTTAACACCACCAAACTCTCCATGCTCTTTGCCCACTGAATCCCATCAATATAAATAATGAAAATGGGTTTTTTGATAATTTGTTCTCAGATGTATGTCAAAATATAGAACAAAATTTCTGTTGCTATTTCCATTTCATCCGACTTTAAAAACAGCAAATTAGTATAAACCAGCCCGGTGTTTAATAATGTCTAAGCTGGTATTTTCAACAGTTCGGAGTTCAGGAATAACTATTTCTGTCACTTAATATTTTAAATGTGAAATGCAAATCTTGTGTTAAGTACCACTAAAACACATTCCCACACTCAAGTCTCAAACACAGAAATCACTTATTTTTATTAAAGTGTACATCTGCACACAAGACCTGCTTTTAAAGTGCTCTTTTTGAACATGACGGTATATGTTTGATGCAGATGTGAAGAGTTTTGTTTGCGTGTGAGCATGTATAAAGCTGCACTAATGCCTGTGGAGCGTGAGTACTCTTCACGGAGATATATAGTGCAGCTTTAAGGCATTAAGATGATACTTTCTGCCCTCTCGCTGCATTCCCGGCATCCTCCCAAGGACGAGTGTCAGAAAGCAATCGCTATTAGTCTGTGTATGCTCTGCTAGTGGATAAATTTAGGTAGCTTTTAGCAGATGAGTAACGGTGTCATCGATTAAGTTTAGCGCCAGTTCTAGCATTGTGTCATAAAAAACACAAAGATACTACTCCTTCAATGTCGAACGTAAGAGGAACTGTAAGAATGTTAAAAAAGTTAAAAAAGGAAAAGAGAATGAGAGTGTGAAAGATAGAGAGAGAAAGAGAAGCAAACATCTCATATACATAATGCGGTGTATTAATAAACTACTCAAGCCTCCACTGCTTGATGGATGTGAATGACACAGCTCGCTTTGGCAGTGAGAGGATTCAGCAATTGATGTTCTCTTTACAAGATGAAACCTCATCTAAAACCCCTGAGAAAAATTAGGCAGTTAGCTTTCTCCCAAGGCAAGCAGAACTCCGTCAGATCAAAACAAACTGTTTTGCTAAAGTATATAAAAATAATTATGAGGTTCGCATCTTGCTTAATGTTTACATGGTAAGAAAGCCACACTGGAATGCCTTAAAATGACTCCTGAAAGTGACTGTGAGCCACAAAGCAACACAGAGATTAGACATATGGGTGGATTATGGGAAAAGATAGATTATTTAAGAGTAAAATGTATTTATAATGGATAAAGATATTAAGTGATTAGTCAGAATGAAAGAGAGCTCCACCTTCTACACACCGCCAACGAAACCCAGACAAGAAATGCCGGCCCTCACAGACTCATGGCTAAGAATCACAAGAGTAGGGATCCTTAAAAAGTACTTAATACCAGTCCAGGCTTAATTATCTTCTTCTAATGTGCACATAAAGAGTGTTTTAATGGATCCAGGAGCTGTTGAAATACTCTAAATATTTTCACTGTGTGAAAAACATTATGTGAAAACCAGTTAACCTTGCCCTGTCATTCTCTGTGTTTATTCATGTTGTAAACTGTGGGATGAAATTGATCAGTCAGCATCACTGACACCCTGATATCCTTCAGAATTTCTGACAGCTGAATCTTTCTTTCTTTCATAGCAAATGGAAGTTGATAATGATTATGAATTTGTCATGCTAGGTCAGAGAGCTGTATTGTTTTATTGGTGTCACTATTTAAATATTTCCCCAAGTGCTATGAGGGTGATTTATTGCTATGGGGCTAACATCTCAAATCTTCTCTCATTCTTTCTCGGTAGATGATTAATCACTTTAAGGCCCATTATTTGGATGTGTGGCCCTTCAAAACTGATTAATGGCAAATTCTAAAAACAGGATACAGTAGCAGAAGCAATTCATAAGGTCTCACTTAAAGTGGGATTTCAGTACTAGCCGATCTTGTTTAATCATTGTTTGAGCATATGAAAAATACAAATACAATGCCCTTCATTATTATTCTAATATCTAATTACTATTATAAAACACTGGCTCAGACTACATTTTTGCTTTTTTATTGGCACTTCGTCTTGTACGGTCTGCAGTCTACTCTACATTCTGAACACTTCACATCAGAACCACTTTAAACTTTGCTGTTGTCATGACAATACATGTGCATTTTGTTTTCTTAACTGTGCTCAAGAATAACCAGTTAATTTCAAAGGAGTAGCGGCCCAACTATTTACTTCCCATTAAGGCACAAAACTAGTTTAAACTCTAAAGTATTTTTTCTTGAAAAAATAAATAAATAAAAATAATAGTAATAATAAAGGATTGAGCTCACCAAGCTTGTTGTTTCCTTTTCCTAGAATTCTCCATTTTGTTTCCAAAATAATCCACTACATGATTAATCCACAAAAAATATTGTAAATACAAGGTTATATGTGAAATTCCAACCCTATTTTGTCCATATCTATACATCCTGTAAATGAATGAATGAATGAATGAATGAATGAATTAATAATAATTCTTCTTCTTCTTCTTCTTCTTCTTCTTCTTCTTCTTCTAAGTCACCTGCACTTCCTGCTGTTTCCCTGATAAGAAAGGTTGTGATCTGAAGGAAGTGGATGTTTACTTTGCCTTAAGAAATTTTCTTTGCTATTTTCAGCCTTGTCATGCTCTTTGTCAATTTGTGTGACTAAAGGAAGAAGATGATGTTCTGGACTTGGGCTTTATCTTCACTGCACTTTGGCTTATTAAAAACAAAAGGTGATAACTTTGGTTATAACCTTTAAATAATTTAGCCTGCTCATGAACTTGCTTGAGTCATGAAGAGTACAACGCAATCAAAATGCCCAAATTTGGCCACATTGTCTGTAATTAGCTGCTTGCTATTCCAGCCTGCATATTAAAACCTGTTTACAGCAGTATCTTACTTTTGTGTGCTTTCATCTTTGGAAACAATCCAATGTCATGTCCAGTGTGGCTGAGTTTTGTTTTTCTTGACTTTGCCTCATACGGAGTTCAATGCAGGCTGAGCTTATGAGCTGAAGGTTTTATTGTGCATGGCCTCATAATTGCAATTTGCAGCTGTATTTATTATCATCACAATCATCATAATTATTATAATTGTTTTGTATTACTTTTTTTCCTAACTGGACCTTATTTATTAATTGTCTTGCCAGATTTGAAACAGACAGTGGTTAATCAAAGTGATCTGCTGTGGGGACAAACACAAAGTGCTCGACACATCTCAAGCGGCTTCTAAGTAAAGGCCATCAGTCTCTTTAATTAGGTCTTCTCATTTGAGCTGAGTCTAAAATCACCTCAGTGCAACTGCTTTTCTCAAGCTCTCACCAGTTTTAATTAGGCCCACTGGAATATTAGCCCTGTTTTTCCTCTGTTCCTGCTCATTATGAAATTAGACAAATGAATATTTGACTTTCGTATGTGTCCTCTCCATCCAGACACACAATGCTCATCTCCTCGAACCCTCTTGCAGCGAGGGGTAAAGAGAAAAGAATTCCCTAAAGTGGGATAGTAAATGGAGCTGTGAATGAGAGTGTGATATATGATCAACCTGACTTCCCTCTAACCTGGGCTAATTAACCATGTCAACACAGGAGATTATACCCTCCTGTACTGTTCTTGAACACTGTCCAAACCTCCAGTCCTTCTGCCATCCTCTATTTCAACATCCTTTAATTAAGGTCCACAACATGCACTCAACTACAGAGGACACACATTGTAAAAAGAATTAATACTTATTGTGAAAATAAATGGCACTTTCCATGAACAGGGTACAAAATAGGGCCTGAAATCTGAAGCTCTTAATTCTTCGGAAAGGCTTTTTTTCCCTTTTTTTAAACAAATCGTGAAATGAGATGTTTAACTCTGTAAACTATGTGAAATATTTCCAGTTATTTGCCATCAACAGTGCAGTTCTGAGAATTCTTGACATCGCTCTCACCTGAATTTGGTTTGTGGCAGTGATTCAATACAGGCCTTAAATTGGATGTGTTTTTGTGGAGTATAGACGAGTAAAAAAAACTGTGGAGGATGGTTCAAACTAGAGAATATCTCCGGTTGCTTGTTAAGGGTGTTCAACTGGACAACATGGGACCACTTCTATCATCATCATCATCATCATAAATCATAAATCATATTGAAGTTCTTAATGAGCTGAATCATAGGTGCCATAAAAGTAGGATGTTGCTAAATTAGCTTAAACACAATTCCAATTTCTTTGCATTTAACAAAGCAAATTGTTTAAAATTAACGGGTTAGAAGATCCAGTTCACGGAAATGAATTAGATGTATGAATGGTGGCCTGTTATCTATATCATTCTAAATTAAATGGCTGAATGTCAGTGTTTAAAATGCAGCTATACACAGTTTCTCAATTTCCGCACCTGCTAAAGCCAGTTGAATTGATTGATGGCAGCAGCCTCCAGCTCTCCACTGAATACGAGATGTCCCACTTTAATAGCTTCAAGTTCCCCCCCTTTTTTAATGTTGTGTCTCAAAACATCACATCTTCCTTTTTACCAGTGTTCTTATTTTGTTTGATCATTTGGATTAAATGCTGCGAGCTAGACTGCTTCAAAGCAGCACGTTCGGTTCATGTCCTCAATCTCCTGTGTTGTGCTAAGAGAGATGACAGTTTGTTTTTTCAATACTATACCTCTCTATGATCTGTTATGAGTAAAGAGCTGCATGCGTCCAGAGTCTGCATATTTCACTTTTTTAAATATTTCCCCCCTCCCAAAAAAATGCTTTCTGTATGAATTCAATTGTATGATTGTCAATGATTTTATGATTGATTGATTAAATTGTATGAAGTCAAATGATAATCATAATCCATTTTCCTTTAGCTCTGACTACACATTAACAGACTAATCAAGGTCTTCAGGATTATTAGAAATCTACAGACAGGTGAGTTTGATCAATTTTAGAACTAAGCTCTGCAGGAAAGTGGCTGGATCTTGAGGGCTAGCTAGTGTTGCCCATGATTATCCTATGACTGTGTTGCAGGGCCCGTATTTATCAAGCTTCTCAAAGTGCCATTTTAGTCTTAAGTGCTGAGAATTCATGAAATTTACTCCTATAAAAGCAAGTTACCATTTCTTAAAGCAAAGAATCACTCTTACTCTCTCAGTTATTTAAAGGTACCATATAATAGAAAACTGTATTTACCTTGGCATAGTTCAATAATAGGAGTTCTGCAGGTATTGTGAAGAAACAAGCGAGGACAACAGCGGAAATTGTAGATCATGGAAATAAATGTTATGTTCCAGGCTGTGCAGGGGATGTGAAGTGCAGGGATGGGTTGGTGTCTGTATTCAGAAAGGCACAGAAAGAAAATAATGCGTTCTAATAAAATAAGGCGAGCCACTAAAGCAGTGGTCTCAAACTCAACTCCTGGAGGGCCACAGCTCTGCAGAGTTTAGCTCCAACCAGCTCCAACTCACACCTGCTTGAAAGTTTCTAGTGATCCTGAAGACCTTGATTAGCTGGATCAGGTGTGTTTGATTAGGGCTGGAGCTAAACTGTGCAGAGCTGTGACCCTCCAGGAATTGAGTTTGAGACCAATGCACTAAAGGGACATGGTTAGCTCCTTGCTAACGGTAGCCTGTTACATTACAGTACATAAGATTTCACTTACCACATAAACAGAGTAAGGAGAGATGACTGAGGATGATGGCGAATGACTTACAGATCCTGAACACCACTGACAAGCATCTGATCTTGTAAAATGTGTGGTAAGTACTGCCGCTCCATATTATAAACAGAGTTCATGCGATTGTGAATCTCGAAAGCGAAAGTGAAACTAAAAAGCGATCGTGCATTTGAAACCAGTTTCAGTGCCCCGCGTATTAATAGCGGCTGATGCCCGCATTTTATTTACAGTATAATTACCCGACGATATAACTGCGAGAGAAAGTATTGGAATATATTATTTTCTTCCCTGTGTTTCCTTCCTGCTGTGTGAAATGAGCTGCACTGTGCCAATCAGAGCAGAGATCAACATTATTAATCATGACCCTTTCAAATAAGCCAATAACAGACCATTTCATAGGGAGAAATCCTAGGGTTGTAATGCTGCATTCACGTGCTATCGGAATTATCGTACATACGAGCTTCCTAGTCGGAAATTGGAGATGGTCCTCACTGCAGAACACAAGATCCAGGGGGCGTGGTTGGATCTAGATCCAACTCCTCCCACCTTACCTATACCTAAACCTACCCGTCTCCACCCCCTGATCCCTAAACCTACCCATCTCCACCCCTAAACCTACCATCTCCAGCCCCTAGATGTGGATCCAACCCCGCCCCCTGGATCTTTGTTCTGCAGTGAGGGGCTACTGGGAAACTGGACATGAACGGCCTTACAGAGGCCTTATATGGCCAATTTCCGACTAGGAAACTCGTATTTATGATAATTCCGATTGCATGTGAATACAGCATAAATGCACATGTAAAACCGGAGAATTTTTGCCCTTACCTAAGCCACATACCTTCTATGTAGATATCAGAGAACAGTTTAAAATATGTTATCAATGCATTCTATGGCACCTTTAAGACAGCTCCAGAGGTCTCTCAAGCGGTTAGGAG
>JAFVLL020019940.1:0-23343 GCA_021397915.2 Tor tambroides
GTCAAGCCTGTTTCATGTCAAGCCTGTTCATGTCAAGTCAAGTCTGTTTCAAGTCAAGTCTTCGTCTGTTTGGATTCTGTTTGGATGTTTGGATTCCACATTGTAAATAAACTGCACTTGGGTTCTCACTACGCTCGCCTTCAGTGGACTCGTTACAGCTATTTATTACATTGATTTGAGAAGAATACATTTGTTTGAAACGTTACATTCTATATAAAGTAAAACAAAGCCAACTTTCACAGTATTTTATAAGCTATTTTATTATATATAACAAATGTGACTTTCACATTCTTGTGAAAACTTGTGAATACTTTTAAAATGAGACCTTATTACGGAAATAATATACTTAAATTTGAAATGAATGTAATGTTTTCATACAGTCAACTGTATGTTAATTGCAATTAAATGAAAATGTTTTAATTTAAAAGTTTATTAAATACAATTAATTGAACTTGAGAGTGCTTTTTGACCCACTTAAGTAGGACTGAAGTACATCTTTATAGGTAATTACATAATAACTTCTCTTGTCTTTGAAATATGGTTAAAGTACTGCTGAATGTACTGACAAGCATTTATGGTAAACTAAAATATACTTTAATGTCATTTTTAATTAAACTTGTTTGTCGTGTATTTAAACATATGTGTAATTACACATTTGAAATGATGAAGTTGCAATTAAGTACACTGAAAATACATTAACTTATTAGTTAGTTAGTTAGTTAGTTAGCTTATTAATAGTAAGGTAGTTGTTAAGTTTAGGTATTGGGTAGGATTAGGGATGTAGGCTACCTGATCTCATGATGAAAATGTACCTGTGGGAACTTTTTCGCAAGACGCAAAATACATACCAATAAGTAAATATCACTGCAGTTTCCAACAGAAATGAACACTAGAGGCAGTAAAACATTGAGAACTTGTAATCATTTTCGTACACAGTTATGATTACAGCTCCATGTTTCACTTCCCGGACATAAGAAGTCTGCTCAGTAGCTCAGCTGCACAGAACTGGACTTAGGATGTGGAAATCTTGGGTACGAATCCCGTCAAAAACATGACTCATGCTGGAAGATGAGAGATTGAAAACCAAGCTAAAACAGCGTGCTTTTACGTCACATTCTCTTTTGTTCATACTCTCTTTTAGCGCCACCCAGTGGACATTTCACACTGACTATGTCGCGAAATGTACATGGCGGTATGTATTTCGTGTCTTGTGAAAAAACTCCCACAGGTTCGTTTTCGTCATGAGACCAGGTTGGATATAGAATATGGTCATGCAGAATATGTGCTTTATAAGCACTAATAAACAGCTAATATGTTAATAATAGGCATGCTAATAAGCAACTAAGTTAACAGTGAGAATTGGTCCCCACTAAAGTGTTACCGAAACTTTTAATTTGACATTATTACAAAGTGGACTTTTCAAAAGTCTAATTAAGTGTGTTAAGAAACAGTTGTGAAAGTGTCTCTTTAAATACACTTAAGCATCCTTTTATTTTATTAATATTATATTATTTTTTTAAATATACTTTTAAGATTTGAAGTAAACACATTTTGAAGTGCACATTAAGAATTGTTAAGTGCACTTCTTTCTTACAAGCGATGACCTAGTATTTTTGACCTAGATCACTCTGTGTCTTCAGCAGAGCTGTGAATATCAGACTGAATGCGAGACACAGAGATGCTCTTTTACACTGAGGCTGAACTTTCAGCAGCATCATTATAGTAAGAGGAGATGTTTGCTCTTATAGCAAGTCATCTGAGCACCTGCTAGCGTTGCTCTGGACAACGGCAGTAGCCTGGCCATGTGGGCCGATGAGACGAGGAATCAGACACACCTGCTCTCCATCACAGATCATCAAAGGACTGGACAAATGTACCGTCCGTGACCCAGTGAGTCATTCATCCTGGACAATAATTACCGGTTACCACTGTTCACAAGTCTCTTCTTCGTCAGCTAAGGACGTCTATGGCAGCCCACAGAACCACTTGAGAGAAAGTTATTACATTTGGCATACAGAAAGAGGACAGTCTCAACATTATGCACAGCAAATTGGGAGTCTCTAACTCAAATTGTCTAGCACCACCAACTGTCTAAATCTGCACTCATGTTTATGCTAATAACTTTTGAACTGCAGGGTGACAGAATGGCGGAATCCAGTCATAAAAACGGAATTTACTGTATAAAGTGGAATGTCACGGAATTTGCCAAATTTTAGATGAATAAATCAAATGTGGGTCAGTACATTTAAATCAAAATGCGATATAGTGTCTGTGAATATTAAGCCACAAAAATACCATTTAAATATGAATCCTGCATGTTCTGTGTGTCTCTGTGTGAATGAATGGCGCAGATGCGCGGTTTTGTTTACTACACACATACTGAAGCGTGCGTGACACACACAGTGTTTTCAGCCTCTGCCTCCTCAATATATGAGTACATGAACACATGAACAAACATAATCTCTAGAACTGCTCTGAGAGTCACTTCATGAGCATTTGACCGTTGAGAAAAACTATGGTCATATCATATACAAACAGAAACCTAAAGGTCTTCACAGCAACCCGTCAAAATAAAGTTCGGTTTAACTTGAAGAAACCCTGACAGATATATTACTTACTGTAATGATAGTACTACTACTAATAAATTATTAAAGCATTATTTTTAAAGGAATATTTACCAGAAAAATGATTTACCAGAATTAAATTAGCAGAAAAATAAATACACAAGAAATAAATAAAATATTTTTCTTTAATAAAATCAATTAATTAGATATGCTTTTGATTATTAATATTTAATGAATCTATTAAAATGGAATCCAGAAAATTATTGGAAAACAGAATTTGGTAAAAAATTAAAACTAAATTAAAAAAAAAAAATATATATATATATATATATAATAGGGTCTTAAAAATCTCATTTTTGTTAAACTTTTAATAAATTGCTGTTTAATATTGTAAGTTTGTGATTTCAATTAATTAGACATGCTTGCATTTTGATGAATAAAATTTAATGTAACCATTAAAACAGGGTCTAAAAAACAAAACGGAATCCAGAAAAGTTAAAACGGAAAAAAAACGTAATTTGGAAAAAAATAAAATGGATTTCAAAGGGCCCTAGAACTGTAAGGGTGTGGCGGGAGGAGCAAACGACAGACACAGTGGAGGCCTCGGAGAGGCTTTTATTCAACAGAAATTTCAAAATAAAGTGTCCAAGGGAAAATAAGTGTCCAAATAAACGGGGAATCTGGTGTCCTCGTCGTGCGACGCGAATGTGAGGGAAGGCAGTGTTCAAGGAGGAAGGGTCCAGGACAGGGGCGGAGTCCGGTGGCCGCACGCGCTCCCCGACGTGGTCCGAGGCGCGAGGGAGCGGCGGCTTCTTCTAGCGGCGGCAATCCTCCTCGTCCTTCCGGTACTACACGCGGAGATGGGTGGCCCGGCATCCTGGCCCGTCAGCCACATAACGGGTGCGGTCCTCTCCGGACCGCGGGTCCGGCATCTCGCGGCTCTCTGGCGGCGGCGCGGGATTCCCTCACGCACCCTTCCTGGACCCACGAGGACACCAGTGTGCATGCTCGAGGAGAGGCGCTCTCGGCATTTAACGGCGGCGGTGATGAGGCCCTATTCGGATCAGGTGCACCTCATCACACGCCGCCAGACCGGGCTAGTTTCCGCGCCTCTCCTCTCACACGCCCACTCCCGTCGGGAGCCTGGTGAAGGGCGGCGAATAAGGGACGGGGTGGTGATGATATGAAAGGGGGGAGGCAGCCGACTCGTCACAAAGGGCTAGAAACAAAATCCCTATTTTTTCTTCTTTTCTTTGGCTCCAGCCAGGTCGAGTGCATGAGGAACGTGTAACGCTATGTCTACACCGGACGCAAGCGGCATGACGCGACAAAAGACATCGTCATCAGACATCGTTACCATGCTGGGAAAAGTTGTTAAAGTCTTTGTGAACTGGAAGTTGCTGTCGACTTTATTTCAGTACTGTGACGTATTTCCAACTGAAACAGAATATTGAGGGCGGTGTTTTATTTTAGCGCTCCTCCTCTCCATCTCTCACTGACAGCATGCTAATGATTAGAGGGGCATAGTTAAGGATATTCTGTCCAATCCATCAAACTGACAGCATCAGAGAAGGAATGGCATTTCAGATTGGAAGAAAATGTTCAGATTTTGATTAAAGATTACCAAGACAAACATTTTTATTTTTTCAGTGGATTAACTTACACTGATTCACCTCAGGGCAATGTGCGCTAAAAGTAAATAATGCAAATTTCGATTTCATGCAGACTTTAAAAACGTTTTGTATCTCAAACCATCTTCATATAACTCATTGTCAAATTTGATGATTTCTGCAACAATCAAATTACTGTTCATTGTTATTTAATGACACCAAATTAATGGATTTAATCTTATTTCTGTAAAATGTTCTTCTTCACCAGTCATGGGTCATATTAACAGCCCTTCCAGACACATTCAACAATGTTAACTTAAAACAAAATGCAGACACACAAACTGCTTGATCTGGGAGGATATTTTGGAGTGAAATAACCCATCTCCAACCAGTCAAAGACCTCGAAGAGAAATAGTGGAGCAGCAATGCCATATTGAATTTGGGCAGTTCCTACGGACACGCTGCATCTGCAGTGGGGTTTAATTCAGAGACAGGCAGAGGTCTGCGCTGTGATAGGATCTGTGTTTGTCTCAGATTAAAGGCCAGCTGTCCCTCTATAAAGGCATAGAGACATGCTGCTTCAAAAGAGACCACTGTCATTCAAGCAAACATCACAATTACCCAGCGCAGAGCTTCAGCTTTGAAATAGAAATGAGTTACTTACAGGTGCTGCTGGTTTCTGCCAAAGCTGTCTTTTATCTATATGAATATGGTTTCCTCTAAATGCCAATGAGCAGCCAAAACAGGAACACCAGGTACTATTTATAACATTGTTATATTGATAATTAATGATAATTATAAATAGAAATAAATGTAAATTGGAGATGCACTTGGTATTGACCAAGATTATGTTATATTTGCCATCATATTATTTATAATTAGTTATAATTATAATATTCTATAATTAGGGTCAGGAAAAATATCAGAGCATAAAATTTTACCATAGCAACAATTTAAGTTATGATTAAAAATAAATTTACAGCAATGTACTAATTACTAAAAACTTTACATGTATAATATACTGACATCCACCTTAAAAACATGGTAAAGAAAAACTCACCTGTTCATCATAAGTAGCTTTTCAACAAGATGAGGTAAATACTAATATACAGAAGTGTCATATACACAAATACAAAACACCATCATTGTAGCACACATCAAACTAAAATAATGCAATGAACATTCATTTAACAGCATAAGATGTAACAAAGCCCTAATAACACATAAGAAAAAAATAAACTGTCAAAGTGTAACACAGATAATACTGGGAAAGTCAATTTATGGGTTTTTTTTTTTTTTTTCACTGTAAATAAGATGACTTTTTAACTTCCAAAACTGCACATTTAATAGTATTTTAGTATTTTGTTATGTAAAATTACATAAAATGTCCCATTAGATCTATTATTTAGTGATTTAGTGATTTAGGAACCAAATCTGTGTTCCTTTTGCCATGCCTGTTTATTACTAAGTATCTATTTCACATTCAGATTACATTTAATGATGATATAATGATAATGCAACATGCTGGTCGCATGTACAGCTGCTGCAAAAGCTCAAAATCACATTCTAGAACCTTTTTTCTCATATGTTTGCATATATGTGATTATAATAGTTGTGTGTAATGTGGTGCGGGTGGGATGGGAACATGGTCATCCTGCCCATGCCAAAATTCCCCTAAACACACACACACACACACACACACACACACGCACACACACACACACACACACAGACAGACTTTCGGTGTCTCTCTGGTTTCCTGTTAGTCAGCTCTCTGTGCAACCCACCCAGTGACCCAGCATTACACTATACAATCACACACAACCCCAAACACCAACACACCTCTCTTTCCCAGCAGCCATGTGAATAAGATCTATAATTGTAAAACAGAAAAGAGTCAGAAAGCATTCGAGCAATCATTTGCTATTTTGGTTGTAGTAAGCTGACTCTACACAACTGTAAAACAACTTAAAGTCTGCAAATCAAAATTGGCTCTATCTACTTTGCTAACGCACATTGCTTGTATTGAGGTGAACGATTAATCCTTGCAAGAGAAAAATTGGGCCACACTTTATTTTAATGTCCAGTTTTAACTATCACCTTTGTCTCAATAAACTCCTAACTTGCTGTTTACTAATAGTTAGTAAGGTAGTTGTTAAGTTTAGGTATTGGGTAGAGATTAAGGGAGCTAAAATATTGTCACGCAGAATAAAGCTTTAATATATGCTTTATAAGGACTAGTAAACAGCCAGTATGCTAGTAATAGGCCTGCTAGTTTAAAGTGAGAATTGGTCCTTAAATAATCTGTAAATTTGCTTCCACTTTGAAATGCCATTCCGTTTGATGAATTAAACATTATTTTGCTGTGAAGAGATATCGAAGTCACAGCAACTGTCAATTCACATGGATTTTAAACAGACTCTAAACTGAATCTTAAAGTGATCAAATCATGGACAAAGGGATTTTTCCTGTATTTTGTAATGCGAGTTTTATGTATAATCTAGACATACACATCATTTAAGAAAACCAAACTGCAAAAGCAACTCAAGTCATCACAACCATAAGCTTATTACCATATGACCACCCACATTTACATATCAACACCTATTCAGTATTCAGCAGCTTTAATGATGAATAACAGTATAAACTATGCTAGTAAGCCTATGTTACCGTTGTGAAAAATAAGTACACTTTAGCATATTTAATAAAAGTGCTTATTACAGAATACACTAAAAAATATCTACTTAAGTGTGAACTGAATGTTTTCAGATACTTAACTGCATGTCAATTGCATTTAAATGAAAATTATTATAGTTTACATTTATATTAAATGTAATTAGTTAAACTTCAGCATGTTTTTTGATACACTTAAGTAGGACTTAAGTACTAATTATCTCTGTATGTAATACAATAATTCTACTGTCTTTGAAATATGGTTAAAGTGATGAATGCACTGACAAGCATTAATGGTAAACTAAAACATATATTTAATGTAATTTCTATTGAAACCTGTATGTTATGTATTTAATTAAACATTTGTAATTACACTTAGGTGGGCTTTTAGGTAACACTTTATTTTAAGGTGTCCTTGTTACACATTTTACAATACAAGTACAATAATATAAAAACATGTAAGTACATGTAGTTAATTAATATGACTAAGTACTTAAATGTGTAATTACACTGTAACAAGGGCCTTCAAGAATATGTGGTAACACTTTATTTTAAGGTGTCCATAATACAGAGTAATTATCTCGTTAAGTACTTAGTAGTAGCCGTTGTACTAACATGAAAAAAATGTACTTATCATGTAACTAAGTTATGGAACAGCCTGTACTTACAGTTTGTAATTATGTACATGTAATAGGCAGCTACTGTTACACATATGTAACAGACCGAGTCTGTTACACAGCTACTTATGTAACCAAAAGATTGTTACATATGTGTTGCAGACTTTATATAACGTAATTGTAAATGTAAGTAGCCGGACATAAGCTACTTAAAATAAAGTGCATCAAGATTGTACTTAAGTGTACTTCATGTGTATCTATACTGTAAACCTTATTCAGCTGCACCTTAGTTTGATTTAACCCACCAGTACACAGCTTAAATACATCTAATACCTTTCTAATTACATTACAATTACAGAATATTACACAAGCATAAGCTACTTAAAATAAAGTGTATCAAGATTTTACTTAAGTGTACAAGTAGCTGTGTAACAGACTCGGTCTGTTACATATGTGTAACAGTAGCTGCCTTTTACATTTACATAATTAGAAACTGTAATTACAGGCTGTTCCATAACTTAGTTACATGATAAGTACATTTTGTTTCATGTTAGTACAACGGCTACTAAGTACTTAATTAGGTAATCACTCTGTATTATGACACCCTAAAATAAAGTGTTACCAAATATGTTCGTATGTTTTTATAATCATGTCATTAGGATAACTACAGTAATCTCAGAGGAATCTGGTGCCTGAGCTACAGTGACCATACAGTGACCTCTCTGTATCACAAAACATCATGACACTTCACTGCAGCAGAGATAGTTAGACAGCACTGAACTTCACTGACCTGTTCAAGAGATTTGAACACAGACATGTATTCAATCAAATCATCATTAACACATCAGCACAGCACAACATGACTGACAGCCAGTGAAGATCTAGTTAACAATAACCTGCACTTCTAACTCAATTAGACGAATATGTGCGACTGTACTAGTGTATCTACTTGTGCTCAAATAACTATTCAAACCACATTACCACATTTGATTGTTACATTCAGAAATTTTGCTTTTAAAAGGTACATTGCTGTAAAAATCTCAATACAGAGCAGTTAGTGTACAACACAAATAAAACAAATATAATGAAACTGAGACTGACCAGTGGCATGTTAATAAAACCTGTCTATTTTGTCTTTCAAATTAGCAAATACACAAAATCTTTACACTATACTAACTTGTTCTGTACTAATTCTCCTAAATGCACTTATCACCACATCAAAACAGCCATAAATACTTTCTTTATAACAGCCAGAGAAAAAATATTATAAATACACTATAAATGCAGCAAGCCAGAAACAGAAATCATGAGATAAGCCATCACCTTAGAGTTAAATCAGAGTTAAATCAGATATAGCAGAGAACTTCTGCTGGTCCTCTCAGTTCCCCAGCGTGCTTTACACACACACACACACACACACACACACACACACACACACACTCAGCGGAGGGACAGCCCCTCTCAGGGGAAACTCTGTCTCTGTCTTGATATCTTTCCTCAGCCTTCTCCTTCCTTTCCTCTATTTTTGTTTCTTTCTTTCTCCTGTTTTCCCTGTCTTCCTCTCATTCTGGTGTAGCTCCAGGCTGCTTTGTCCTTCTCTGACCTGCTCCAGTAAAAGCTTCCCATCAGGCCCAGAATTTCTGATTGCCCACGGGCCAGAAAGAACAAAACCAGAGAATGAAAGACTAAGATAGAAATAAAGTCACGGCCCTGAAGAGCAGAAGCACTGCTGTCTTTTCTGCCAAAGACAGAAAAGGACAAAAAAAGTTTCTTCATCTGTTGTGTTTTTGAAGAAATAAGTGATAGAAAATTCCTTCAGTACGAGTGCTGGGAAGTGAGCGCAACATGCCTAAAATCCCCCAACGCTCTACATAAACGATACAGAAAATATGCATTTATAGTGTTGCACTAAATCAGTTACTTTCTCAACCTTTTTGACTGCAAGGCCATCCATTATTCAAGACATTTAAAGACGTTCAACATTCAAAGCCATGTAGGTACTGCTGCTGTAATGATAAATCTGCCTATTTACAGAAACAAGGAGTGGCAGTATAATAAAACACCAAAGTAAGTTAATTTTAAGTAAAGTTAAATAATTACATCTTGTAATTACAGACGTTTAAGAACCAAATGTCCTTCAGACTTCTTTATGACCTGTGAATTTACATGTCTTTTCCAATGGCTCATGAGGACGGGATAAGACATCTTCATGTTTAGCTATTTTAGCTTATTTTAAGGGTGTTTTAAACCATCTTGAGCCCCCTTGGAAGTGTGCTGAGGTCTCCTGGTGGCTCCTGACTTCTGGCACCCAAGTTCAGAACCACTGAACTAGAGGATGATGACAAAATTTTGAGACCAGAGAACAGGACATTTCTTATTCCTCCACCGCCTCCTGCTGGCTACAGATGATAAAGCAGCGAAAATGCATTTTGTATTTTCCACAATACAGTTGTAGCAGTCTGGCAATTATGGATGGACCAGTGAGGATTCAGGAACTCCTTGGCACAGTGTACAGTTTTATATGAAGTGAAACGTCTGACATCCCAATGCCATCCTACTTTCTTAATCTCTTCACTTCAAACTCCGTCCTCATTCTAGTGTGTAACACTGCAGCAGTTATTAGAATAGTAAGTACATGTAACGTGCAACAAGAACACCATAAAATAAAGTGCTACCCTTTTTTTAAATTGTACTTGCAGACAATATAATAGTAATGAAACAAAAGGCCACTTAAGCGTACTTAAGGAAAGTACATGTTTATGACTGTTTCTTAAAACACTTAAGTACACTTTTAAAAAGTACACTTTGTAATACTGTTACAAAAAACACTGTAAAGTTCAGCTAATAGCATTTAACATAAGTTAAGTGCTTTAATATAATATAAGCCCTTAAGTATATATACTTTACTTTAAAGTGTCCTTGTTACACATGTTACATGTACTTACTATTATAATAATAATAAATTATGCATGATTACATGCAAGTAACCCTAAACCAAACCCTAATCCTAACCCTAACCATATAGTAAACACATGTAGTTAATTAATATTACTCAGTACTTAAATATATAATTACACTGTAACAAGGACACCTTAAAATAAAGTGTAACCGTATATTCTTTTAAAATGTATTATTTCCATAAGTACTCTTTTTAAATGTATGCTAAAATGTACTTCTTTTCATAAGGGTGGTAATCTGACATTATTAATAATCCTAAATTATTTCCACATAATTCAAGTTTCCAATTGCCTAATTTACACAATAAATACAACAAAGCACTGTACATAAAACTTCAATTATGATTATTCAAAAAGGTGTCACTGCTATACTCTCAGCAAACTCTCATACCTCCCACAGGGTCCTAAAGTCCTTCTGCTCGATCCGCAGTAGTTCACTGAACTCTCGGGTGACGATGGTGGCGTGCCGTGGCGTGTTGTCCAGAATAGACTCCCCGAAAGCTGTGCCGATGCCCAGCGTACAGATGGTGACAGCATCCTTAACATGAAGAGGAACACAGGTCAGAGCAAACTCTTTCAAAGAGGAAGAGTTAAGAAGAAAGGAGTCATAAAGCCATCTGAGATGTTTCTGATTGAGAAACTGTTGTGCTTCCACTTAGATTCAGGCCTTTCTCAGGGAGAGAGGCAATTTGACTCAACACACACAGAGAAAGAGAGAGGTCAGCTCATTTGTCCCTAAGGTTTGTAATGTAAGACGCAGCTCTGCTAGGAGTTGCTCTAGTTTTCTGCTGCGGTCTATAATAAGCACCTGCACTCAATAAAAAATGTCCACTGTGAGCAGCTGAATATAAAATCATATTAGTTTTCACTAGGGATGGGAATCGTAAGTAGTTTAATGATTCTGGTTCCAGCTCAGATTCTATTTAGCAACTGAAATATCCATTTTTTATTGTTGCTTACAAAACAAGCACAGAGAACAAAAATCAACTGCTAAAGAACAGAGAAACAGAACAAAAGAGGGACATTCAGCAACCTGAAAGGAATTTAGCAGGTTATTGCAGTGACACTAGATATTTGAAACTGTAAGTTTTTGAGTGCTCAGTCTCCTCTCATAAATGTCTTGTACCTAAATATAACTCCTTTTTTTTTAGGTAAGATACGTCTAAGACCTGTTAATGTGATGTAATACAGTTATGTAAATGATGATTTACATAACTGTCCTTGATGAACTATAGTGAATGTGTGAGAATGTGTATGTTCTATTATCAAGTAAAATGTATTTATATAGTGCTTTATATAGCACGATTTATATAGCAATATATTGTTTCAAAGCAGCTTTACAAAAAAATCATGCTGCTAATATTTATAATATTTTAATATCTTCATGCATTATAGTCACATTAAGCAGATTAGAGCTATGTGATAATACAGTCTACATTTTACGATAAGCTATATGGTACATATTCCTTTACGTTAGTGTACTGTATGCATGCAGATAAAGTTGAACATACTTATATATCCAACTTTACATAAAGAGCTGTTTGATAATATAATTTACATTTTGATGATATAAACAATCACGCAGTTAAGATTTTCTATATAGTAAATACCGTTTAAGTGAGAGTACTGTACTGTATGTATGAGAATAAAGCTGGAGATTCTTGTAGTTGTACAGAGCATTATCAATTATTAATTAATTAATTAAGTTATTAATTTGTTATGTGGTGATATTGAGGATTCTGAAACATATGAGGTTAAATGACGCATATAAATGATAAGACTAAAATGATAATATTATCATTTATTTGATAGTTCAGACACAAGCTGAGCTGTTTTCTCATTTAAAAACAGAACTGATGTGACAACATACCTGATGGTTTGCTGTTTCTGAGACTTTGACATCTAGAGAACCGGACAGGACGGTGTACCAGTTAGTGCCAATGTCACCCTGCCTGTACACTAAAAAACACAAACAGAGGGAAAGTAGAGCTCTGTTTAAAAAATCATATTATAACACCATCCAGTCACGATGCAACCTTGTGTGAAGTAATTCTGTCAACAAACAATGTTTTCATACCATGTGTGTGTGTGTGTGTGTGTGTGCGTGTGTTTGACTGACATGTGATGCCTTTCTCCAGACATTCATAGAAGCCACACAGACAGATCTGCTGAAGTAGAGCAGGGTGGAACTTCTCAAAGGCCTTCACAGTTTTCAGACGGGCCAAGATAATGTCCACATCCTCCCCTGAACGCTCCTCTGGTCTGCATACACAGAAACACACAAACAAATCAAATTACAGCAATAGCTAACTCAAAAATTAAAATGTCATTATTTGCTTATTCTCATGCCTTTTTTTATAAACCAGAGCACACTGGGTACAACTTAGCTAAAAGCATGCCTTAAGGAAAATGTTTTTGAGTCAAATTGAGTCAAATTGAGTTTTTGTGTCAACTAGTGGTTTAAAGAAAAAATACTGTATAGATGCAAGCAGTGATTATCGGGGTTCAAGCACTTTAAGGCCATTAAGCACATGCATAAAAAGGAGTTATGTTTTATTTAGCAAGAATGTAACTACTTAGATCATAGATGGAAAAGACCACTTCCAGCCAATGCAGACAATTTTTTAAGGAAATACATGTTTTTTAAAGGTTTTTATCAGTTATAGCATCATCTATGGTCCGGTCTCCATAAACTTTGCATGATTGTTTAGAATCATCTGTTGCAAGTGCTCAACTAGTTCTGAGTTTTTGTTTAGGAGACATACAGTCAGTGTTGGGCACGTTACTTTAAAAAAGTAATTAATTATAGTTACTAGTTACTTCTCACAAATAGTAACTGAGTTAGTAACTGAGTTACATCATTCTAAAAGTAACTAATTACCAGGGAAAGTAACTATTGCGTTACTCTTTTTTTTTTTTTTTTTTTATAAATGTCCAAATATGTCAAATAACTTGGATGCCCCCAATATTAAATATGTTCAGGGGCGGACTTAACCAATAAGCGAGGTAAGCGGCCGCTTGGGGCCCTGGGGAATCAGGGGGCCCCATCTGATAATTGCAAAACATATTTGCAGCGTTGAGCTAAATATATGTCACTTGAACATAATATCCGCTGATTTCGTGAATGCAATGACCAGAAGTGTTTAAGTTACAATCCACTCACCGCTCAAAATTGAGTTTTTGTCAAGTGCTGAGTTCTGCAAGCTCGAGAATCATCTCATTATAACAAAGTGTAGATACGATGTAAATAAGAGATTCATTGTGCAGTGTAGAGCTTATTAACGGAACATCTTGAGATCACAATGAAGTGAGTGACAGCTTTTATTGATTATATGAGGGCGCATTCTAGGCTGTATAATACTGTCTCAGAACAGAGATGTTCACCTCAGTAAAGAAAGTATTGTTTCAAGTCACGATTTTGTTTATCCTGATGTTTCAAAATGACTATCTTGTGTGCTTTTCCTAGATGCGTCAGCGCGAACTGCCACGTACTCGTATAATACGTTGTAACACAGTCTCATCCCAGCTCGTCACATATTGACGCTTGGTTTTGGCGTCGCTTTTTGACGCTCAAGGTACCCCTTTAGCGTCACTTTTCGACGTGAAGGGTCCTCCATTGTTTTAAATAGGAAACACTTAGCGTCGATATTTTGCCTCGGAAGACTTGGAATATTAATAATTTTTAAATAAATTATGACAGTAGTTGTATCTGCTTGCTATATCTTGTGTTTTGTTGACAGATGGTAGGTTTAGGGGCAGGGGTTGGGTTATGTGCTCATAAATGTGCAAATAAAGTAATATAAATAAAACTGTTTTGATTGTTTACATTGAAAAATCACACCCCTACATATATGCAATAGCAACGTTATTATGACGATAAAAATTTCTATTTAAAACAATGGAGGACCCTTCACGTCGAAAAGTGACGCTAAAGGGGTGCACGAGCGTCAAGCGGCCGCCAAAATAGCGTCAATATGTGACGAGTTGGGATGAGACTGCGTTGCGTATAAATGCACGAATGCAATGACTGGAGATTTTCACTTAGTAATAGATTACATTTTCGATTTGTTTCTAGGCAAACCCTACTGTATTTTGTATTCTGTACTTCAGAACACCTGGAATATGGAATGAGCTGCATGGGATAATTTTATGTTTGCAAAAAGACTGGAAAAGTTTATTAAATGGACAAGTGCAAGCCTTTTTTTTTTTTTTTTTTTTTTTTTGATAAGGTCATCTTTTGTGATCCGAAAAAATAAGGTAGCCTAATCTGGCTTTAGAACAGCATCAGGTTGACTAATTACTGGTTTTGAAGGGATAAATAAACTGTAAACTAGAGCGAACGAGCAAAATAAGGGTTAAGCATAAAAGGACACATAGTTATTGTGTTAGGGTTAAGAATTTGCTTAGGGCCCCCAAATCACTAAGTCCGCCCCTGAATATGTTAAATGAATGAAATGGACACTAAATAGAATAAATTATTATTATAAAATATTGTACACTAATCTACACTATTTTAATGTTTCTGTGGGACAATATGAGAGACACCTATCAAATTCAATATAAATATCTGACACATAGCATCAGTCAGTATCATAATATGACATTATGATAATTTAGCATTATAAGATGATAGAACTTTAGTAATTAGAATAACCATGTATGAATGCATATTTGTCATGTTGACTGAACTTAGGACTGGTGGTGGTCGCTCGAATTGATTTGCTGAAATCAAAACAGGGACGACAATAGGGGAGGACCAGCCAATGAGATTGTCGTTTGCACATTAGTTCCGCCCACTACCAGAGAAACCGGCAGTTCTTAAAGAATTCCAAAGGAACTCGATTATTCTGAGAGGAAAATACAACAAAGAATATCTTTTACATGTAGCGCGTCAAATCTGCATGGTATGTAAGACTCTCTTGCTCTGTATCTTTCTTTGCGTGTGTGTGAGAAAGCAACGGCGAGTCGTGCGCCGCAGCTTCACACTAGAGTTCACGGTACGTCAAATACAGTTACTGCACACTGCGCATTCAGATGAACTGAAAAATAAAATTATAATAATATTATAATAAATTATAGTAACGCCGCATTTTATTGTAAGTAACGGTAACGGCGTTGTAACGGGGGAAACAGTAATTAGTTTGATTACTCGTTACTAGAAAAAATAACGCCGTTAGTAACGCCGTTTATTTATAACGCCGTTATTCCCATCACTGCATACAGTAAGGCCAGATTTACTAATAGCTTGCGTCTTTTGGCGTTAAAATAGTTCTGTCAAGATTTACTAAAGATGCGCAGTAAAGAATTAACGCTGAAAAGGCGTGGACACAGTTATTTTTGTAACTGACCTTATGAATATGCATTTGTAGGAGTTTCTTTTCAGACGCAAAATTTATGGGAGGAGAATGTTAAAATGAATCACGCAATGTGTTTTACTAACATTTGCGCTCATCAAATTACTGGTATTTGCGGCATTATTTAACACCCAAAAAAAGCATGTCTTAAAGCAGGTGGTAATTTTCGCTGCTCTTGGTAGATTGTGCTGGTCATTATGGAAATAATCTGGCTGTGTCTGTGTTCTTTAATGTGCGGGTTATCAGTAAACCACACACTGAATTTTCCCTCCCATCGGTGCTTTTATGGAATTGCGCTCAAATGCTAATTTGCCCTGTTTAGTAAATCTGGCCCATAGGCTTTTACATGCACTTGACCATGACCCTTTTCTAAATGACCCCGTTATAGCTACCCAAAGGATAAAGTTCATTTAAACATTAAATAAACATTTTTTGATGATTATTGGCCTAGAGAGTCCAAAGAGTACTATAGTGGGTTTTTTTTAAGATCGAGCGAAAGGACTAGTTTGCAAAAGTATGTTTTTATTTAATATTTAACAAATGATTTGATTGACAGCAGTGGTTCTAGAGGCAAATCTGTTCAGAATGAGGAGATCTATCATATGATATGAATATTGTATGTACAAAAAACCGCGCAATACACAATTGTGGCCAATTTCTTTCCAATTTCTCACAGACCTTTAGGGCCAAGAGTCAAACAGGCCCACCAAGTTTCATTCCGATCTGCCATCTTTAACGGGCCATCGTTAACCTCTGGCCATGTTTTTTGAGATACGCAAATGTCCTCATAGACACTTGTGGAACGTTGGACAAAGACACTGCATAACAATTTTCAGGATTGGACAAATGCTTGCATAGTTATAGCCATTTTCATGTATTTTCCTTCATATAGCACCACCTAGTAGCCAAGCTCCGCAATTTCTTTCACGTGACCTCAGATTGAGCTCTTAAGCAACATAAGTGTTCTGAGTTTTGCGAAGATATCTCATTCAAAAGTTATAGCTATTTTAGTAAAAGTGGCCCTGCCCCTTTCAAACGTTTTGACGCCCCTTTGCGACGGTAAGTTGAAAGTTCAACTTTTTTGATAATTATTGATATTCACTCTCCAGAGAATCTTTCTGCACTGGTTTGGCTCCAATCAAGCACAAAAACTAGGACTAGTTCGCAAAGGATATAAGACACTTGAGCCTGCGACAAACGGTTTCAAATGCGCCTTTACCCCAGAGCACCTTTAGCCACGTTCTACCCTGCTTTAATCTGCGTACTATACTGTGCTGATATAGTGAGCTAAATGAACCCAGCAAGATTTGAGACTGGGACCCTTGACTGCTGCTGTCACTTGAAGCAGTTCAAGAATGCTCAGAGAAAGAATGCTCAGCATCACAAAACACAACATCTACAAAACATAGTAAAACATGACGTACTGTAAATGTGACACAAATCTAGTGGTGGAACGATGAGATTTTGATGACCAATGCTGATATCTGAGCAGGTTGAACAATGGCCAATACAATGCAGATACTGTAAGTACTCTCTAATGCAACAGCTCTGGCCCAGCAGAATGACACTGAGATCGATCACACGTGAATGTTTAAGGTTTAAGCAGTGTGGAGTAATAGGATATTGACATTAACGGCTAATTAACACCTCACACACACAGAGCAAGTCAAGCAAAACTCTGCAGTCTTAACATGTCTTGCAAACTAAAGAGGTATAAGTTTGTGTGACCGTATCTCTAGGTTTCACTCACAAAATGACAACAACATGATCAGTTGTGCACAGCCAGAAATTTTACTATTGACATAAAACAAGCTTTGGAATTAGCTCTTCTACAAAGACATTCAGTGTATCAACCTTGTATATGCAATTTTATTTCCAAAGATAAAAATTACAATTATAACAAAGAGTGCCCTTCCTTTTCCTGTTTAGTGTGCAATGTGCATCAGACAGGCAGTGAACAGACTGAAGCTGCAACTATATTAAATTTAAAACCTAACATTTTAAATATAGGGTTAAAGCTGAAAATGTAGTCTTTATTTAAAAAAGGTGTCTTCCTTAAGCTGCACATGTCCACTTAGAGGTCAGACACACCTGTGCAAACAATATCTGTTCATGTGCCTGTGTGTCTGAGGGTGTTTAAAGGGACTAAAAATCCATTTACTATGCAAACAGTTCTACATCAAAACCTAAATAACACTGTCAACATGACCAAGATGTTTAACCCAAAGTTTTTCATCAGTTCGAATACAAATTCTCTACATAGCAAGTACTATTGTTCAAACTAAAGGGTTAATGATTTGAACAACCTCAGCTTCGGGTGTTAAACTTTTCGGGGGCATTTATGGACATCACTTTCTTCTCCATCTCAATTCAAGATTTGCGTTTTAAAACAGTACGAAACTACAAACTACTTTCAGCCTCAATAGTTACATTTATGACATTCATATAATTCAAACAGCAATCAATGTGTTGTCATATGAGTCAGAAGGGAAATCAGTGCAGTGAAAATCAAATACAGCTCCACTCAACACATCTGAACGTTGCTGTTATGCATCTACGTCTCCATCAAAACAATGTCAGGTGAGAGGAGATAAAGACAGGAATGGAGAGAGATGAGAACAGGTCTTTTCAACAGACCTGTGCCCATCTGCTTTAGGTGTGTAAATATTGATCTATAGCGAGATGGAGCCATTCACTGCAGGAAGAGCAGGTCGGGCCCCATTAGAGTGTGTCATAAACACATTACACACAAATCTCTGCTCCATCTTTGATAACGAGACTGTAATGTTTGTTAACTGCTTTATAAAATGTTGGATATATCCTAGATGTCCTGTATCTAGGCTATCATGGGCAGAGTCCATAGACTCACAGTATTGCTATTACAGCAAGTCTAATGTGTAAAAATCTTTCATTCTTAAAGAGATTGTTCACCCAAAAATGTTGTCATCATCAACCTTTGTGTCATTCTAAATATGCACGTTTCTTTCATGGAAGACCAGTGGCTGTCCAAAAATTGAAATTACCACCATGAACGTGTAATTAAAATGGTCCATGCAAGTTGTGTTTTAAATTTTAAGTTCCGCAAAAGCAGTACGGATTCATTTAAAGGGATAGTTCACCCAAGAATGAAAATTCTGTCATCATTTACTCACCTTCACGTCATTCCAAGGTCTTTTGTTCATCTTTGGAACACGAATGAAGATATTTGTAATATTCTCTTTTCATTTTTGACCATCCATTAAAAGTTCATGCAACCAAAATTTCAAGCTTCAAAAAGTACATAAAGACATTGTAAAAGTAACGCATATAGTGGTTTATTAACGCTGTTCAGTTCATTGGTTCCCACACGTCAAGCAAGCACGTTTGAGTTTCCATTTACCATTCTTGATGTGCTCTGTGTATGTCAGCAAATCAATGTTTAAATGTCAATAAAAGTCCAAATTAAACCTGCTCATCAAATAAAGTGATCATGTCTCTTCAGAAGACCTGGATTGTTTAGCTTTATTCTTATGGATTACTTTTACAGTGTCTTTATGTACTTTTTGAGGCTTGAAAAATTTGTTAAAACGAATCAGTTGAATGAATGATTCAGTGACTCACTCATTAACACAGTCAAATGCTTTGTTCCTGAATGAATCAGTTGAATCTCAATGACTCATTAACAGTGACTTGCTGTCACCTGGCGGTTTTAATTTCACATTTCAACTATTTTTTCATGTTTTAAATCATTTCCAATATTGGTATTCAATGTTTTATCCTTAAAACAAAGCATTATTTATGCATTTGTAGCATTAAACTGTGTAAATACATCTAAATGCCACTTCAGGTGCATATTCCAGAAATGTTTTCTTATGTTGGAATGAAAGATTATGCTTACCCAAAGATAAAAAATGGAAGAAAGAGCTCAAACTGAACACAATCTTGCTGCTCAAACTGTGTATAAACATTTTTTTAATATTTATTTGCTCAATTTCCATTTTGCATTTACTTGTACTTTTACTTTCAATACTTAAGTATGTGTAATATTTTTTTTAAAAAGTACTTTTCGTCATTAAATATCACATGCTTTAAAACTTTAACTCAAGTAATATTCTAAATGGTGACTTCAGCTTCTAACAAAGTCATTTTCTGGTAAGATATCTGTACTTCTACTTAAGTGTGGCTTTCAGGTATACTTCATCCACCACTGCTTTTAATAGATGGACAAAAACGATGAGAGAATCTAAAAAATATCTTTATTTGTTTTCTGAAGATTAACAGAAGTTTTATAGTTTTGGAGCAACATAAGGGAAAGGAAATGATGAAAGAATTTTAAATTTTGGATAAATTGACCCATTTATTGTTATTTTTAGTCCACGTTTGAGCATGACAGCCCTATTTGTGATGTTATTATGATGCTGTACAAAGTGTTGAGCACATACTTGTAATACTAGAGAGTTAATATTTTGCTCTTGCCTAAACTACTTATTCATAAACATTTAAATAGGTTGAGTGTATGGAGACTCACTCTAATACATTATATGCGGTGCTTTATGGGAGTTGGTGGGTCCTAATTTTACCTAGTGCAAAATATGCATATACACAAATATTTATTTTGCCAAAAACTAAATAAATAAAATATGTTGTTTTTCTCATACACAATCAACTTATTTAAATCAATAATTAAATCAAGCCTCATGGGATTGTAGTTCTTTCCCTCATTAATGCTGTTAATTACACAGTCTTGTAACTTGTCTTTTTGTCCAATTCTGAAATCAAATTTTTGCTTCAAATAAAAGTTGTTGTTTTTTTATCACGTTCATTCATCCTTTCACTTGTATTTTGGTACTGAGGAGTTTGGCTAATTTGTACAAATTAATGCCTTGTTCTGTCTAACCGTCTAGACCTAATTTAATTAATTTTATGAAAAAGGCACCCTGTACATTCTGCTGAACTTCTCATTTTGCTTTCCACTAAAGAAACAAATGTGTAGGTGTTTGGCATGACATGGGGGTGAATGGATTTTCATTTTGGGGTGAACTATTCCTTTAAGTTTGGTCTCGGTTACTAAAGCCCTTCACAGCAGAAAGTGTCTCTTCATGCGTCTGCAGTAACAAGCACTGCAGCACTGGTGACCTCCTCCAGGTGACAAAAAACCCTTTACAAACTAACTACACTCAGTACACTTCAATTCACCATCTACTACATTCACAACGAAAGCAGCGCAAGACGTGAAGCTTGCAATGAATCCATCTGTCATCTGAAATCTATCGTGCTGAGAATGAATTGCTGCATCTGAATGCATACTGTACATCAATCACACTGACACTCGCATTTGACATTTATGACATGAAACTTACAATCTAATATTGTTTAACAAATCAAATGTGTTTGAAACGTCTTTTCCATGAGGCACTGGTGTGTATAAGATTGCTGAAGGTGGATAAGAACAACAACATTAGGGCAGAAGAATGAAGTTTGTGTAGGGTAAATGATGGTACCTCTTATCCAGACAGATGATCCACTCAGCAGAAGCGGACGGGTGGCTGGAGGTGTGTGCCGCGACCATCTTCGGTGAAATCATGGAGTAAAATTACAGTTCGCATCGTCCGCACCTGATCATGAGCAGATGTGACTTTACTGAGAGCGATCGAGTTTGAGTCTGAGCGATGCTGCTGCCGCCCACACAGCTGACACAGCGGCGAAACACACCGGGGCTAGTTGTCACAAGCGCTGTAAGGTTTTCAGTCAAAGGTAGCCTACGTAGCCTACACACTGCCTACTTTCAACACGTAGTGCAAAACACTATAGTTTTGTCTAAAATTCCAATATCATATAAACAAATGATTTAAACCACGGTAACATATGTTCAGACAAGAATCAACAAAATAATAGACAATTCACCCAAAAGTTAAAATTCTGTCATTGTTTACTCAAACCGTAAGACTTTCGTTCATCTTCGAAACACAGTTAAGGTATTTCTAATAAAACCTAAGATATGTCTTCCCCTCCACTCAAAGTCTACAAGCAAAACTTTGACGATTCAAAAAAATAATAAAGGCATCATATAGGTAATCCATAAATTGAGCGGGTTAATCAAACAGAAAAGATCGCTTTATAACAGATTTAATTCAGGCTTTTACCTTGTGAAGCCTGACATATGAAATAATAATAATAAAAATAAAGTATGTCAAACGATTATTCGCGATTAATCGCATCCACAATAAACGTTTGTGTTATATTGTGTTAACTTTTTTTTTTCTTTAATAGGCTATATACATGCATGTGTGTGCGTGTATTATATATATATATATATATATATATATATATATATACACACATAATAAACATACACAGTACACACACATATATTATGTAAACACAAACTTTTATTTTGGATGCCATTAATTCCGAATAATCATTTGACAGCCCTACAAAAACATATTTTTAATTGAACAGTTTATTGAACTTTTACATAAAACATAAAAGAAAATGCAACAACATATATTTAAAAATATATATGCATTTACAACATATATTTAAAAATATATATGCATTTATGTTTTGTATTTGGTACATCTGGCTTTTTATGTAAATACAATGTTTATTCAGAGATGTTCAAAAAACTTTCCTTAGTAAAGCCGGATGTTTATTTGATATTTACATTTTAATACTTTTTTTTTTCTTAAAAAAAAAATGATGTATAGATATTCAGTCAAATTGTTAAAAATTACTAACAACATAAAAGTTATTTTTACGTTTAATTTATAAAAATCATTAAAGAAGACATGTGAACCATTACCATAAGGTGGACATTTTTACTTTAAAATGTATTTGACTTGATAGAAAAGCATAAACTATCAATCAGATGACAGAAGGCATGCAGCAGATTGTGTACAACAGGTTTTCAGCAAAGTTTTGATCATATTGGTCATTTAGAGGGTTACTGCGCTAAGCTTCCATTTACAATATTTAATATGGTATGACCCAATAAGACTTTTCACAACAGATGCTTTTCCTATTGCCATAATTGCATAGAACTTATTTGGGGGGTAGCAATTGTTTGTTACCTATGTATTCGTTTATTTATTGAGAGGAGCTTAAACAAAAAAAAATAGCACTAAGAATCAGACAAAAAATAGAAACATTTAAAGTCACAGTGTATTGATATTGTTTATTTAACATATCACATTTAGAAAGTGTTATATTGAAGGCTGGACACAAAACCGCAGTCAAACAACAGGTTCTCCATGGGCAAGAAACAGGGTTGAGTGTCATAGTTAATGGTATCCCCTTACAGAAAAACCACATGAATTTCACATGTGCAAAAGCACATGTGGTCACATGTGGCCACATATACATGTGATTCTGCACATGTGAAATTTCACGTGTGAAAACATGTGCAAAGCACACGCTTCACATGTGATTTTCACATGCTTTGCACATGGGAAATGTGTGTTTTTGGAACATTTTCATGTGAATTTCCATGTGAATCCCATGTGAATCCCTTGTGAATCCCATGTGAAACACATAAGATCACATGTATATTCCCATGTGAAACACACGTAAATTCCCTTTTGAAACCCATG
>JAFVLL020019941.1:0-20565 GCA_021397915.2 Tor tambroides
CTAAGCTCTCTCTCTCTGCCTGTGATTCTGTTATCCCCTTCAGTGTCCGGCTTTAAAGTGGTATGCTAGGAGCACTACAAAACGCTGCTGTGTCATCTCCCAGTTTACCGTGGCAAAGGAGAACTTTTACCAGTAACCTTGATCTCACTATTGGCGTGAAATGATGCAGAAAGAGAAAACTTGCTGGTTCGTCTCAAAGAGAATTTACGCTTGAAGCTGTTGTGATATAAACGTGTCCGTGGTGAGATGAAAGGGTGGACATGAACCTTAGCTCTACTGTGACAGAAGTATAAGCGTTAGACTACAGGATTATACTACTGCATCTTCGTATTCTGAAGTGGCTTTCTGTTTGGTTGGAGATTAAAATATTGGAAGTTTATACTGGAGGGTTAAATTGGGGTTTTGGAGGTGGGGGAGCACTAAAACCTGGTGGTGGTGATGATGGTTGTTAGCGCTCTTTTTTGGTCATACTGTTTGAATTTTGCTGAAAATACCCTTTAAATTTATTAATCCAATATTTCTTTATTTCATATTCATTATTGTTACTCACTTTGACTAAAATGTCTTATACATTTTAGTCAACAATGAATATTTTGGTTGATGAGAAAATGCACAATTAAACCAAACATTTTTTTTTGTCTTAATTTACACACATATATCAAAAATTAAAACAAAAACATTTGAAAACAATTTTTTTTAACCCTCAGGTGTGTTTTAATGGTTTTTGAGCTGCTTTATAGCTGATTCAACTATTATAATATATCAATCAAATATTTCATATTTGAAGCATTTTGGACACTGTTTTTGAACTGATTTGAATCAACACTGAACTGACTCAATCTGAATAGTAACACTATTGTCTTCTGTAGAGCTTCTGTAAAGAGAATTGAACGTATTTAAAAATTGATAAACATTACAGTTATTGAACTCAACTGAATCAACACTGAACTGACTTAAGCTGAATAACAACACCGCCTCTTTGTAGAGCTGGCACCAGAATTTGAATTTTTCTTACAGTTAAGCTGCTGTGAAACAATATGTATTGTAGCCTATAAAACGCTGAAGGTAACTTGACCATCACACATTCTATCACAAAACGTGTGCATTTTATTTTGCAGGTGGGAGAGAGAGGGGGTGGGATCGGGGAATTTTTTTGTCAACAGTATGTTGTTATAGTAATAAAAACTTTAGCTCTGAAAGCAGTATGATAATTACACAATTCATTGTCTCACTCCCTCAGTTGCACCTCGGCAGTGTTCCACCTTGTTTGAATTCTTGTCATACTGGAATTGGCCTCATATTCGTCGCTGTGTAAGTTTCAGTATCTCAGGGTCTGTCTTGTGTCAGGAATGTACACCTTCAAGAACAGAGCACTTCATGAGTTTGTTTCATCTATTCTCTTTCATCCTCCTTTCAGACAGCGGGGACAAATATATATTCTATAATCTTACCTTGATTCATGTTTTTTTTCTATACAATAATACTGTAGTGAATTTGCAGACAAAGGGAAAAAAAATTAGTCACCAACTTTTGCATTTTCACACACAAATAACTTTTAAGCCTATGAAGCTCAACACAGACTTAGACCAAATTAATATTTAAGATTTATTTCTTCATATCGTGGCATGTTACACACATGCAATTCAAATTTAGATTTTTTAATTCTTAAAAATGGAATTCATGGTTGACTTGACAAATGGAATTTATATTAGAATTCACTTAGGGGTGGTCAAGTGGTTGGTTCACCCCGCTGGAAGATGACATACTTAACCCATTATGTGGGCATAAATCATGTTTTTTTCCATTGGCGGCCTTTAAAAAGTAGCTGTGTTCTGACAAAAAAAAAAAAAGATCTTTGCAACTAACATTCAAAAGTTTCAAAAGAAGCAAAAATGTCAGCATCGAGGTCCTATACTTACTCTCTTTATTCACTCATGGGCCACAGGAGAAGGTTTGCTGGAAGAATCTTCTTCCTTGTGATCAGCCAAAATAGCATAAAACACAAAGTCATACATGAACTCAGCAACATGGTCACTTGATGGATGTGTCAATCCCAGCTGTCATGGGCGGAGTTTATTAATTTACAGACTGCTACTGCAATTAAGACCGTGCCAAAGGGGAAATGAGATCGCTCCACCCTACAGGGATTTCAGCAGCTTCTAACTCCTGCACTCAATGCATCAAATTGTGATAGAAGGTGTCAATCACATGGTTGCATAGCAACACAAATGTGACTGAAGCCAACAAGTGTGACATTTAAGCAGGGGGTAAACAGGAATGTTTAATTGTGAAATTCTAATCAGTCATGTTGTGTGCAGAACAATGCTCACACTGAGCTTATGAGACGGATCTGATGGATTATTTGAATAATATTAAGAGGACATGCTTTAAAACACGATATCTTTGGTCTGCTGATTTTGGCTTATCTTTGCAGCCCACATTTCATTATTGATCTAATTCCACAAGAAAAACCTTGAGTAAATGCTCAAAATGCTCAAATCAATGAAAAAGACAGAACACTCATTACAAAAGGAATTAGCCTTTTTAATCTTACATTGCATTGAAAATTTACATAATAGTTTCATACATTTTACAAATAATTTCTTCATAAAAATATATTTCTTTACAAAACTTTTTTAATTCTTTTTTTTACCCTCTTTTTATATCTCTTTTGAATGCATTAACATGGGATGAGTACCCAGCTGTACTGCAAATATTCATCTGTTAGATCGAAAAGTGTCCTTTTTTATCATAAATGTGTGTTTTCTTTTATTGCAGTCAGTTATAGCAAAAGCTGTTGTTGGCAAATAAGTTCAGACTGGCGAAGGAACTTAAAATGTCTCGGACGGGCAGTGGCGTTGGATAAAATTGTATTTCTGAACCACACATTTCAAGGGCGGGGAGAAATTAAAATCCATAAACTATATGGCAGAGGTGAGGAATGAGTAGAGGAAGTGAGGAAGCAGCAGACCTGGGTCACATGGTTTTTGGTAGGCACTGTGTAAAAATCTGCCATGTATTTAAAAAAAATCCTAGAGATAAATAATAAATTCAAAAAATTCAGTAATGTCAATGACGTGCAAGACTGCAAATCCCTATGGCTGAGTGCAAAAATGAATGCAAAAAATATCACAGGTTGGTTTGTTGGATTTTGGAACTCCAGGACATTGATGTCAGCATAGCCTCCTGAAGACTGCAGCGTTCACTCCTGCCGATGCACAACAGCGTACCTGGACTGTAATATCACATTCATTCTACTGACACATAATCATTTTCAATATCCTTTCATGTGACCTGTTTAGGAAAATGTGGTGGTGAGTACTTTAGAAGGCACTGGAATGAATCTCACAGCTTGCAGGCCTGGAAACACATGACCGACAGTGTCTGACCCTGCGTCTTCAGAATTTCATCTCCTATCAAACACATACTGTGATATGTCTTTTTTCTTTGTAATGACTTTGTTTAGGTTGACCAAACCCACTTTAGATATTTTGAAGGTCAAATAATCAATGTTTGTTAATGATTTGGATGAACGTGTTTAGTGTAAAACACAACAAGGTCAGACATAACCGGAAAGGTGTTTCACGGGCCATATGTACACGATAGATATGATCATATTGTTGCCACCATATATCAATATACCTTAAGAAACATGCATTTGTCTGTTACCATATGTAGTCTGAGGTTTATATAAAAGTATACTGTATAAATGTCAAGTGCATTTCATTTTATACAAATTTTTTATACAATAACAGTAATAATAAGAATGGCAAGTTGTTATAATGACCAAATTATCATATCAAATTCGTTTACCAAATACAAATGGAGCTCAATGACACTTCCGCACTGAAACACCAATTAAAAATAAATAGAAAAGAAAAACTAATCTGCAGGCTTCAGGTCAAAATGCTGACATTTGTCCTACGGCCCATTCTGAAGATGAGTGCTTATCAACAGACACACATACTGAATATCAAAGATCTATAACAAAAAAAAATCCTCAGGAGGTAACAACACACCACTTTTCCACACATTTTCTCTCATTTTACCCAAACACATCACATAATGCCTCAATGTCCAATCACAGAGATGATCGGCGACATCAGGAACCGAAGCTAAAGGAATGACTGTGAATGAGCTGTAAAGAAAACTTTGTGTACCGTACAAAACTGTCCTAAGAGAAATAACGTATCAGTCGATGTGAATCTCCTCATAAACTCTGGTTAGAATCGTTCTCTCTTGGCCTCTCCCATGTGGTAATATATAGCACAAAAATATAGGTGGTGAATGCTCCTCATATATATGCAAGTAGATTTACAGATCCCTTTCCCCTAAAAAAATACCCAGTCAACTGTGAAGAAGCACTCACGGAGTGTGAATAAGGTAGCAGAAGAATCTCTTCATGCTTTCCGTCATGAAGAAGCTTTTCAGAGTGAGTCTTCAAAAAAAAAATCCCCCATGACAATGTGTTTCATATTTCATATATGTCCTCTGCGGACGCACATGGTCAAATGGTTCCTGAAGAGTGTGCTTTATATATCAGAGGAAGGGCAACAGCGTTTGTGCTAGACATCCTCTGCGAGTCTCAGACAAATCCGTCCATGACTGTAATGCAATTGTTTCCACCTCCATTTCAAAAAACAAAGCAAAAACCCTTAAATAAAAAACAAAAAAACTCCACAGATGTTCTCGTGTCAGGCGGGCCTAATTATACCATTGTGCAGACTGTGTTCAGATTGGGGTCAAATCGGACAGCTTTGCCTTCCGAGGACTTTGCGTTGGTGTTGTACATGGGGTTCTCGAAGGCGGCCTGCCCGTTGTTGTTCTCGTGAACCGAACAGCCTGTGTACTGGGTTTTTGGAGTAGTCCTGTCAGAGCGAAACGAAACACACAACATCAGAACGTCATTAGAATAAAATCTGCAGCAGCTTTGAGAGTTCGGAAAGACGTCGAGCGGCAGCGGGTTATGTGGAATCACGCAGGGAAGAAAGCTAGCATCTAATTATGATCGCATTCAATAACCTGCAAACCAGCTAATTCTGTCTCTAAAGACAGTATCTGTCACCGTCTATTTCCTTCCATCCTGCAACAAATGATGATTTTGTCAGAGACTAATTTCGAAATTCGTTCTGATCTGTCTAGAATAACAACTCCGCAAACAAACTTAGACAAACGAGGACAGACGGCAAGACTCACCGCTGCTTGTAGAGATAAAATCCGAAGCCTGCAAATATCAGGGCGAAAAAAGGCACAAGGATTGCTATGGCCACAGAGCTACTGTTTGTACCATGTGGTGGATTTGACGAATTATTACTTTCCGACATATTCAAACCTGCAAGAGATGGAGAAACACATTCATTTTCATTTTAGCATGTATTTGTGTCTATTTAATTAACTTTTTTTGTCAAAAAATGCATTGATGAAACAGGGTGAGATCAAATATTTTACAATGAAATTGCATGCAAAAAATGTCAAGATGGACTCCCATACCTAGCCTTTGCAGGCCAAACTGGCCGTAGTCTTTACCCTGTATAAAGCCTTGAAAGACATATGTGGACCCATCTGGTTCAGCAGACACCTGACGGCAAACGATCAAACACATCAACTGCCTTGCAGACCAATGGGAATATATTATCCACTTATAATCGCTACTGCTCACACAGATTGCCAAAATAACACTATAGATAAATTAACAATGAAATTGTCAACATGCTGGAACGTCTTATTAGCAGTTACATTCACATTAGCAATGGTGGACAGTAATAAAATATACTTCAGTAAATATTCAAATGAACAAAATATTTTAGTTACTACATTCTAAAGCATAATATTTGACGTTTCACTTCACTACTGTATATTTCAGAAAAAAACGTCATTCCTCCTTGTTATTCTGAAATGAAGAAATCAACACCCACAGTCAGAAGCAGAGAGTCATTTTTGATTAATTAATAAATCATTCTTTTGAGTCGACTGAACTGGTTCACAAATCATATTTAATGATTCTTTAATTCAACTGATATGGTTGTACATTTACAGAAGTAGAAATCAGTGTTATTTTAGTTTTGAGATGCTATTATATTTTTTATTAATATATTAAACCAGTTTTTATTTTTTTATTTTATGTTTTTATTTTTATTTTAGTATAAATGTGTGTTTTTGTCATTTGTCATTTTTCTTTTTTTTATGTATGTCTATATAGTGTATACTATTTTAAATTCAGTTATAGTTATGAGAAATGTTGCTTTGGTAACTAGCAAAATAAGTTTTTTAAAAATATTTTATTTTATTTTATTTCTGTTAACATTTATCGTAACACTTTAGATTAGAGAACACTATTCACTGTTAACTAGTTGCTTATTAGCATGCATATAACTAGAATACTGGCTGTTTATTAGAACTTATAAAGCACATATTAATGCCTTTTTCTGTAGAATCCTATTCTAGGTCCCTTATATCTGCCCATTTATACCTGAACATAACCACTACAACAACTATCTTTCTTACTATCAACAGTGTTTATTGAGGAAAACCCTGAATTAATAGTGAATATGCATTGCCTAATCTAAAGTGTTACCACGTTAAATTTAGTTTCATAGTTTTAAATTTAGTCTCAGTTTAGTTTAGAACAATAACCCTGGTAGAAATGTAAAAGCAGTATACTTATACTTTTACTGGAGCAATATTTCATCAGGATATCTGTACATCATCCATCATTGCATTTTAGTATATAAGACTATATTCCTCTGTACAAAATAACTTAAAAAGGTAATAGCCCTAAAATAAGACACGTGCACATACGAATCCATCCAGGGTCCACTGGTCTTCTTTGATCTTGCTGAGTGTGGTGGATGAGGACGCTTTCACATGATACACCAGCAGCATCAGACGTGCTTCCTGGCTCTTATAGACACCTACGACAGAGAACAGAGAGCAGACAGCTGTCTCCATGTTCTGCGTACATGTGTTTCATCCTCTTATATCTCTCTTCTTGTCTCGTTCACTCTCTCTAACTGCGTGATTAATCGTGAAACGGAATTGCACGCACACACACTCTCCAGTCTGACCACAAAATAAAAGTCTTGACAAACCCCGCATTACCTAAGACACTGCTCTTTGTCTACAAGCACTCCTCCTGACCTAACTGCCCACTTTCTAAACTTGAACATGCAGATATGGCTAATGGCATTTTGGGCGAACAGATACATTTCATTGCCCTCCAACTGGCTGATGACTAATCAGTTGATGGTTCGCTGTTATGATCCATTTTTCACTTGAGTGACTGGTGGTTTATTCACTTTTATTCACCAGTGATTATTCCTGATGGCTGGCCAATAGGAGTGTCTAAGATTAATTAGATGATGTAAAGCACATGTCAGCTTTATAAAGACTCAGTGAGTCTCATGAGTGGAAGAAGAAGGTGGTACAGTCAGTCTAATGATCAAACTCGTTAACGGTCTAGTTTAATTTTACTCTGATGGGCTGAATCAGATTCTGTGATGGTAAGAACACACAGTCCTCATGTTTGCTTCCTCTGTTTGTATGCCTGTAATAATAATAATGTGTCCTGTCAGCTCAGTAAATCTGCACAGTTTAACAATAAACCAACCTGAAAGCAGTAGTTCCATGTTGCTGCTTGTTAATGTGACGTTAACTCTACCCGTGGTTCTATTAAAGCTTGTGATACTCAAAGTCATTGGTTGTTTTCTTCCTTTGTAGTTATATGAGCCCTTCCAGATGTAGTTAGGGGCAAATACATCATCAGGAACTGTAAAGAAATAAACAAAGGAAAGACACATATAGCATTTTCATATCAATCCATGGACATATCATATTATAAAATATATAACGCTCACATACACACATCTGAATATTTTCCGTATATATTAAATTCCTGATATTTCTCTTATGATATACATTAACATGCAAATAAAGTCTTTCTTAGACACCTAATCACTACTATATTATATCTTATATTGCCAAAAGAGAGTATAATATGTAGTATCAGAAAAAAAAACAATAAAACAAAATATTTTTATAGTTCTGGCGGTTGACTGGTTGACACATTGTTTCAGCCATGCTAAAATGCTAATGCCAAACTACTATATATAAGAACCAACTGTGTATGAACCATAATCTTTAAGGATCTACAACCAAGAATTTCAGCAACCCAGGAACCCCCAGTATTTACTAGGTTTTAGGTTTAGTACTAGGTTTTAGTAACACTTTATCAAAACTTTCATTAAAAACCTAAGTGAATTCAGGTACACGTTTTGCCACTGAAATGACTGGGGAAAAATGTCCCAATTAACCTGAATTCACCCTAAAAATGGTTACATTATATAATGCGTAATATATATCGTGATCTAATGTTTTTCCAAAAAAACAGAGAATAAAATGTATAGAAATATATTTTATAATATATATATTTCTGTATACAGAGCTATATTTGATCTATTTTATTAAATCTAGTTGATGTTATAAACTGGATATTTCTAAATAAATAAATACATTAATAAACATGTTAGTATGTACCTAATTATATATAAATATTTATATACAGAAATATAGCCTCTTACTGCTTAAGCAAGGCAAATGATTAAGTCAAACTTAGCCATAATTCAGCGTATAATTCAACAAAGTATTCAGTTATTCAGTTAAGATATTTATAATAGAGCCAGATAAGAAATAATGTGTTGGCCGGAGTTTTCAGATAACACGCTCTGAGTCTTCACAAAGGCAGTCAATTTTCCTGTAATCTACCGTTTCAGAACCCAGTAGCTGCAAGGGTTCTCCGTGTCTTACTGATCCTAGGATCCATCAGTTTCTAGAAACACATTGGATATCTGGTTTGTCCTTTCTGTCACGGACTCAGTGACTCAGAAGAGTCATATTTGCTGTAGGTGTTCCAGCCTGGAGGAGCTTCATCATTGCACGCTTAAAGCTTTGCAGGACACCAGCTTGTCTTCTACTTAATCCTGCTCTAAACGTAAGATATGCAATACGCTCTAAGAAAGTCTGGCAAAGTTCAGTAGGATTATCTTGTGATTCCAGTCGAGTTTCTTGCGGCTGCCAGACTACTTTACTGTCAAACTAACTGGAACCCGTTTTCTCCTCATTAGTCCCCTCCTCCTGGGGCTGTGGTCTGGAATACATCACGGATAGTAACTGTTTAAGGTACCATTGCACTCTGTGACCAAATAGAGGAGATGTTCAGCCAAAATTATGCATCCTAAATGAGGTGCACTTAACACTCATAAGCGGTCTTTCAAAGACCGTGCACCCACCATTTAGCTTCGGACTCGGTGTCCCTGGGACTGGTTTAATAGGCTTTTCGGAGAGTTTGGAGCCCGCTGGGAAAGAAAGAGCAAAAATGAATAAGGCATTTATATTAAAAAAGATTGACAGATCAAATTGGCATCACTTTTATCATTTCATGTGTACAGTAACATCCCCAGGCAACAGTGTGCCTCCTTTCTTCCCTTTCACAAAGAAAAATCAGGTGACTGCAGACAGCAGGGGGGTGACATGGTCAACATATCAAGCAGCATTACTGAACATTCAAAAGGAGGCTGTTTAGGACAGGCGCAGAAAAACGAGGGAGAAACACAGCTCCATCACAGTTTGGAGAAGCTCCGTGTCGACCTCTTGGGAATTTTTTTTATAGACAATCACATCTGTTTATGTGCAGTAATTACTGGAAAGCCTGAAGTGTACAGCTGTGTGCGTGCACGGCGGCGTGTGCTAGCTGCTGTGGCAGCGCTCGGAGCTGCAGGATGAAGACGAGGAAGATAAAATCACAGCACTGCAGCATGCTGGCCACACGCTAGCGCTCCGGCACCCCACCTGAGCACACGCTCACTTGGGCAGGAAGTGCAAAGTCACAGTTATCAGAAAGGAGAGATGTTGTCTGGTTTAGCAAAACGTGTCATAACAGAGAATAGAGAGAAATAAATTACATTTAATTCTAAAATTTAAAAGTAAATAGGGAAAAGGCTATAAAATCAGGGATATCATGCACCTTATTTTTTGAGGGGGCTCTTGGTGGTGACTTGGTCTATGTGAAATAAGGCATGACTGAAAAGAAAAAAAAAACCACTGAAAGTATTCTAAACAATTCAGTACGTTTAGGGGTGGGCGATATAGACATGATTAACCGGTAAAAATTGGTCAACTGATAGAGATTTTGAACTATCGTCTCTGTCGTGGTTACACGCTCACGTGAGGTTGCTGTGCTAGCCTACATAGTCACGAAAACGTATTGTTTGCATGCGTTTTTAAGCATCGCGGTTTAAAAACAAGTGATTTTAAGCTGTTGAAATGCAATCAGCAGTTAAAGAGAACTTATTTCACTAAATGCAAGTGCTGTCTGAGAGACTGTTTTCGAGCACTGTCAGAGAGGTGCTAAACACATGAAGACTGTGCTCATAGAGCGCAGGAGTATTGAAGTTATTTTTGCAGATTTATTAGCCTTGAACGGTTAAAAACACACACACTTATATTTGTAAAAATGCCCATCTTTTATGTATCCTCAAAGACAGTACTTTAGGTTTTAAGTGGAAGCAAACAGCTGAGAAAGAAAACATTTAACAGTATATTGGATCTGGGCAGCTCTTACAGTAACAGCTAAATCACTTTTGTAACTTTAATAAGTAGAAATATATATATATTTTTTACATAGTGAAAAATATGCACTGTTTTTATACATTTGATTGCTATATACAATAGCATTTCTTATTTATTTGATCTATTGCTTGTAACTAGTTTCTTATTATTTAATCGCTGACTGTTTACTTGTTCTTTACTGAGCTTGAGTTGTTTTTTTTCTATGGTTTAAAAAAATCTGATATCATAAAGACTGTATTTAAAGCAAACATAACTATAGTGATATATACTGTGAAATAAAAATTACTCATATTGTGATATAAGATTTTGGTCATATCACACACGTCTAAGTATGTTTATAAAAATGTAAGGTGCTCAGGCTGCATTTATTTGAACAAAAATACAGTAAAAAGTGTTATTTTTTCAAGATTCTCTGAATAGCAAGTTCAAAAGATTTATTTTTAAAAATATACTGTAACATTTTAAATGTCTTTAGGGTCCATTTAATGTATCCTTGCTGAATAAATATATTAATATCGGTATTATTATTAAATTATTAATAATAATATTAATTAAAAAAAAAAATCTTACTGACCCCTAACTTTTAAATGGTATATTAACAGACCAAGCAAAATTGCAATCGAACAGCCACTTTCTGATGGCACATTATGTCTCACTGATCATGTTGTATAAAATTAATCAAATGTCGTAAAGTAAAAAAAAGAATAAATTAAAATTAGTCAAAAAACTCCAATCAGTAAAATCTGAGGGGGCACGATTGAATGTTTCTGATGGGAATATTCTGTATGCGTGACATATGTTAAAAGTGCTGGCAGAGAATGTGAATTGATACCTCGACACACAGGCATCTTCCCAGTCCAGGTTCCATCAGACTTGCAGACCCGGTGCTCAGAGCCCCCAGACAAAAAGAAGCCAGTCTGGCAAGTGTAGATGAGGGTGTAACCATAGGAGGGTAGATCCATACCCACGACATCCACATGAGGAGGACTCTCTGGCTGTTTACAACTGTGGGCTACAAAGGGAACAAAAGTAATTTAAAAAGAGAAACAAAAGAAATGAAAGCACTATCTAGAAAACAAGTCTCGGTCCCCATATAATCAGACTTCAAACTTCAGTGGGCAAATCAAAATGAAGTTTGAACTTTAAAGACAACATGGCGTGTTTCTTTAGAGAGGATCTATGCTCTCTCCCTCAGCAGCTGACACCGCCACGTTCCTGTGCCTACAAAAGCTGGCTGAGAACCTGAGTGTGGCAGACGTTGATGCATGCTGGCAGACGGCACTTAAAGGGAGCGCACCTTTACCTGTCACACCAGCAGATCAAACGCAAGCCAATGCTCACTCCGTCATTCCAACAGCTCCACCATCACTATGACTTTGATCAAAAGTAGCCGGATTGAGGTTTTGGCTCGGTGCACTGGACCTAGTTCTTTTATCCAAGACTTTGATAAAGGTTTCTATCCATGATCACTAAATCAACAGTACAGCCACAAAAGAAAAGAATGTAGCCAGGCAAAGAAACTATTACAGTTTCCAGTTACATTGCTGCGTAATATGGGAGCGCAGGGATTATTGCAATAAATTCTGCTCATTTATTGAGAAAATGTAAATCAGAATGTGCTTTGAACATCTTTGACATGAATAACAATACGAATTTAATGCTCTCTCTTAATATTAAGAGAGATATAAAGGAGAGATCAGAGTTTTAAATTATTTATGATTTGATGTATTGTGAAAAAATATTGAGCAAAATTTTTTTCCCTCAATTTGTGCAAATACCCAATATGATCACAATTATCCCTTCTTTTCCTAAAAAATAAATGACTTAAATGTATATAATAACTGCATTTGTACATCACACTCACACTACTAATCTATAGGTTTTTGCAGGTCAAAACCTCCCATTGCTATAAACGATATGATACAGTCCACTTGAAGTAAATAAATATATTCTCTGGACAGAGCAAGGCACAAGAAAAAAAAAGAGAAAAGAAACATTATTTCTTTGGAGACGAATCTAGTGGAACGCTAATGGAAAGGACAGCCAGCCATTATCCAATTCTATGTAAAATAAAAGAGGGGAATGAGAAAGATGATTTAGCACTCAGCCTGACTCTGTGAGTAGCCAACTGCTCTGTGTAAACAAAATTACAGAGCGTAATTACGGAATGATCTTGATTATTCTGAGGGAAAAAATGGTGAGATTAGGTGCAAGCACACAAAAGCTGTTTTATCACAGATTTACAATTAAGTGAGGGGAAGCGCTGTGTCTTCCTAGCCATCTCATTCTTTAATTTCCTAATTTTTGCAAAACAATGACAGAACTTCGGGGCAGTGGCATGATGCAAAATGTAATTAGCTTTTGAAATGCTTCAACTGAATGGCAATCTGTCTTGTGAAATTGGAGGCCAGCTGTTTTCTCGTACTTCAGCCTGCTTTAACGCTGTTGATTTTGGAGCTTCTGTTGGTAAATGGACATAATCCAATCACAAGCTTCGTAGCTCACCATGATAACCCACCAGACCTGGGTGAATCATCTTCATCCATCTGCGATTTAATGTGATGTCAGGGTATTTTACATTAGAAAGACTTACAGGCAACGGATCTGAAATTGAACTCAACTGACATATATGAAAATACAAGCACTTGCTGTGTATATCAAATTCAGATCAAATGCACAGAGATAAAAACGAGCAACCTGTTGGAATTGTAACTAAAGAAACTAATTTTATTTTTATCAGTAAATAATTAAAATAGATTATTTAAGGAGTTAGTCTGCTTTAACCCTCTAAGAGCACAGACGGACCTTTATCACTATGAGATCAGTGATTTGTCAATTGACGAAGTGAACCAGGGGAGTGTAGTCAGGGTATCACAACTCACATTTATCACCCATGTAATTCAGAAGCAATTCAACTCAAGTGGCCATTGTGTGAGAAACATTAATCTTCCCCCTTTCAGATAATATGAGACATTTTCTAAGTGATTCTCTTTTAGTATGTACATCATCTGTTCAAATGAACCTCAGAGAAGCAATACATTGGTCAGATCATTACAGCAGTCTCAGAGTCACCCAAAGGTCTGTTTCACACTGCTAGTTTTAGCTATGAGTAACATTCACAGTGTAATTCACATGGTGTCTTCACACTTCTGTGTAAACGAACTGCAGCTTGATACAGAAAATAAAATGATTTCTGAGTTACTATGTGGAGTATTTCCTTTAATAACAATCATAAAGTATACAATGGTTATCAGGAGTGTGCCACTGAGAATTATGACATCATTTGATGGTTGTGAAATCTAATTTATATGAGGAGGGAGAGCACATTTATATCCAAATGGTGGTCAATCTAACAGAAACTATTGCTATAAACATCTATATTCAGTCAGACTAAAGAAAAGTTGCTTCTATCAAGCCCAGACATCTTTTTCCAAACAATAGACGAGTGGTTTACTCTAGTACTTTATGTTGCATCATAAAAGCCTATATTGCAAAAGACTGTTCATAAATACGTTTCTAGTGCATTTTCCACCATATTTTCTGATGTTAACATAAGAACAGAAATAAACATGTCCTACTCTCTTCAGAGGAATGAATACTTTAGATCAACGTTTCCCAATCCCAGTCCTCGTGCCCCCCCCGCTCTGCATATTTCGTATGTATCTCTTATCAAGTACAACGTTTGTTATTCGACCATAAGTGCCCTACGAAGTGGACATCACAGGATATTCCGTCATGACTCCAGTTCGAAACGAGTGTGTGTTCAAAGTGCATTAAAGTGTGTGAGACGTGAATTTCAATTGTATTTATTTACAGAGGTATATGATGTCCACTCGTCTGTGTGTGAAGACGCTGCAGGCAGCGGCGCAGCGCAAATCCATGAATGAATGTTCCAAAGTGAAGTAAACTTTAACAGATTTCCCCTGCTCAGGGAACAATGAACACGGTGTAGGGATCATATCAGTCGGAACACGGTTCATGCACGTAGCTCTCTTCTAACGAGCTGGTTATCTGAATAGGTGTATTAACTAAGAGAGACATGAAAATATGCAGGGGGGGGGGGGCACGAGGACTGGGATTGGGAACCGCTGCTTTAGATTTAGTAGCATGTGACGGATGTTGTGAAATGAACAATCATTATGAATATGAAATTACAGGAATTACTGTCATTAGCAGAGCACAAAAACACAAAACTGGTCATACGGTGTCTCAAATGCAAGTTAACTGATGTTAACCTTTTGTTTGTAGAAAACTTGGCATTTAATAGTTAATTCAAGTTGAACTGGACAGTGTTGTAGTTCAAGAACAGAACAGGGTTGAGTCCAAGACAAGACCAAGACCTAAAATGATGGTCTAGGACTCAGACTTATAAAGTTCAAGACAAAGAGCATGAAATAATGGCCTCAGACTCTGACTTGACAGCCAAGACCAAGAGCAAGAAATTGTTATCTTGGACTAGCACTTGACGGCCAAGACCAAGCTCAAGAGCACTAAATGATGGTCTTAGTCTCGGACTTGACGGCCAAGACCAAAAACAAGAAAGAGTGGTCTTGGATTCAGACTTGAGGGCCAAGACCAAGAGAATGAAATAATGGTCTCAAGTCCAAGACCATATTTTCACACTCTTGCTCCTGTTATGAACTCGGGAGCATGTGGACTTTAGTTACTTTCACACCGCGTAGTTCTAAGAACTCGGTTCTAGTAAGAACTAGCACTAGGTTCCTAGAGAACCAATTTCTCCCTTGGGCCATTTTACTGGTTGCATTCGCACTGGCAGCAGGAACTCTGAAGCGGCCGACAGCGAAGTCTTTATTCACGGCATTTACAAATGTCAACAACAGGTGAATGGAGGATGCCATGATCGGAGCTGTTTTTGTTATGTGTCGTGGGTTTCGTGATAACGGAGATGGAATGTAAATGCACAATTTACGTGATTAAAAGAGCTCGAAAATCTGACTAAATCTCCTAAGGCAACTCGCAGTGTTACATATTATCGGGGCTGAGAAAAGAACACAACGCTGCAGACAACAGGTAGCTAAATGCCATTATTATCACTGTTTTCCATGTTCGTGGAGTAAATGTGTTTACATGGCTTTTTAAAAAGGCCAGGTAGACGGTGTTTCGTATGTGTTTGGCTAATCAGCGTACACTTACATCACCGGTAGTTCTAATCGAACTATTTTAGAACCTACTCTGAAATTAGTTCCCCCAAACGGAGTTCCTAGAACTAAATATGTTCCTATGTCCTGTAGTGCGAACATGCCAAAAACTTCCACCAATAGTTCTAGGAACTATAAATTGTTGCTCCGGTGCAAAAGCTTCTTTTGTCTAAACATGAACTCGACTCTCTTCTGGTCTCAGTTTTGACTTGGACGAGCTGTTCTCGACTACAACACTTGTGGACCCATTTCTCTGTAGCTTAGTTATACAAATACATTTAGCATTGACCTTAAGTCAATGAATAAGAAAATAAGAAATAAATTTTCTTAAGAAAGTAAATAAGAAACTTTACCCACAAATATAAACTGGTATTTTAACAGATTCACATGGATGTGTTATGGAGAACACTTACGGATGCACTCCGGCTGGGACCCGCTCCAGGTTAGGTCGGCCTGGCAGAGTCGTGTGGTGGACCCCTGCAGCAGGTGACCAGGCTGACACTGAAAAGACACCATACTTCCAACCTACACCAAACACACACACACACACATCCCATCAGACACTGTGCTCCCATAACTCTCTTCTGGCGGCAGATTAAACACAATATTAAACACGTAATACTTCTAGCTTTTGAATGACAGAGTTTCACTCCTGAGGACAGATGCTACAAAAGACTGTGACTACAAAGGTGTCGCTCAGAATTTCACATCTTTCAGGTTCCTTCTGCATCGTCGTACACCATCTGCTTCCCAGACTCGCTCTCTTAAAAGCTCAAATGGATGTGCGCTAATGTCGGGTGGATATTCTCATATATGGTACTTTCCTACTTTACCTACAGCTAATGTAATCACCAGAACATGCACTTAGGAAGCCATTGTGACCTTCTTTCCAGACCACTAGTGATGGAAAGTGGCACTTATTTCCATAATATATGGTACTGCTCCTCATGTGAATGTGGCTACCGTATGCTATAATCAGCAAGGTCATGGGACAAACAAAGTGTTGCACATATGCCTATAAGTGTGGGCTGTGCTTTAGTATACATCTGAGGGAAGTAAAATATTAACGCGTCACTAAGTGGCATGTGGGCTTAGCACATTAATTGATTAACATGTCCCTGGTCACTGTGAACACGGTTGACGAGCCATAGACACTGGCGCTTATCTGGGGTGCGCGATATCTCCTCTCACTGACTCCAACATCATTAAGTCCCAGAAAGCAAAAGAGCTTGACTGGCTCCTTTTTCTCTAGGCCAGACAAATGATTTACGAATATAGAAAGGATGATATTTAGCCGTTTCATGAAGCCTCTGCAGGGCTTGACCTCTGATACTGTAACGACTTGAATTCTTAATGCCAGCACATCTTGGCGATGAATGCTCTTCCTCAGCAGACTCAGAGTTTCTGTTTTTCTCTCCTCACATCTCCCTCAGTTCACCCCTCTGTCCTGCTCCCCTGACAAAACATAATCAGATTCATTTGCACTACTGAGAAGTTGATTTTTTTTTGCTCTTTTCGAGTGGTTCTGTGGTGGTTATTACATCCATGCATACATTTCACCGCTCCTCAAGTGGAAAAGTCTTGAGAGGTCTTAATAATATTTTGTAGTGGATGGGAGGGAATGGAGGGCCTACACCAAGTAGTTTGTCTGAAGTGTGTTTGAGAAAAGCTATGAATCATTCTTTGAAAATCATTAAAATCGCTTTCATGAAAGAATGAGGGAAGGTCTGAAATCTTTATTTGAAGGCAAACCTGTTCTTTTTAACCATTAATTTGAAGACTAAAGAAACAGCTCACCTAAAAATGACACTGTTATTCCAACTGTTGTATTAATTTCTATATAAAACTGAAAAGGATCTTTGACAATGATTATTGTGAAAAAATGGTTTGCGACTGTGAAAAAGTGTTGTGAAAGTGGTCCATACAACTCACGCTCTATATGCCATGTAGTTTCAGGTTGGAATGACATAAGGGATAATATCTGAATAATGTGAGATAACAAAATGTTTCATTTATGATTAACTTTCCTTTAAAAAGCAGTGATTCTCAACAAGGTGGTCGGGGCCAAGATGACTTAAAAGTCTTTAAAATAAAGACAAAACAAGCATTAAAATAAGCCAAAACAATTTCTTATTTGAATTCACCCTCACCCTTATTTGAATTCACCCTTGTTATTTTTATTTGAAGAATTATATAAGTGTGGTTTCTAGACCTGGAAAAGTAATAAATTAACAAAATCTTATCTGAACTCTTTGGGCACTTTAAAAGTTTTTTATAAACATATATTTTTCTAACATTTTTTTTTGGCTATTAGTCCTTTTCAGTATATCCCAAACATCTAGAAAAAGTTGTTTTGGACAATGGTGGGTTGGGAACCACTGTATAGTATAGTATAGTATAGTATAATATAATATAATAATATATGTGCATGAGTATAATATATGAGTGTAAAAATATATGTATAATATATGAGTGGAAGGTTTTTTGAAAAATGAATATTACTTTTTATATTTAATAATACATTTCAGAGTAGATGGTTTATATTAGTGCTTATTTCTTAGAATTTTTACTTTGCCCCTCTTAGGCTTTAATGAGAGCAGCACTCAAGCTGACATGAACTCCACATGTTTTTAATTATATATGTAGTCATCCTTCTACCTTAAAGCCAAAGGTCCTGTTAAGAGAGCCATAACGGGGCATCCCAGGGTTCTCACAGGTGGTACGAGTTGGCTCTGTGAAAAGAAAGGAAGAAGAAAGACAAAACAAATGAATATCCAGTCACATTCTTCTTCTCAGTATCTTCTTATCTGTCACAACTGAGGCAGTTTCTTTTCCACCACCATAAGAGCATAACAGCATTTCAACTCTCATAAATACGTGCTACATCTCCCTTCATGATCCCAAACACATCTCTCATAGCAGCGCTAAGACTCGGCTTATAGTGATGGTTATGGGGCCTGTGTGTTTATGTAAGTGCTGCAGCAGTGTCGTAACAGTTGTTTTTTTATGGTGGGCTGATGGAGACGCAGCAGGGGGCAGTGTTGCTGCAGCAGTGCATCTGCTACGACACAGCTGTGCTGCTCTGTAATTGGGATGTAGAGCACATTTTTGAGCTGACGCAGAGACCCTTGATTCAATGCAGGCGTGCAAATGACAGGACAACCTGCAAGGCTTACACAACCAACCACTTTTCCATGACGTTTTTTAAGCGTGGAGCTTCTAATACTGAGTCAGCACACAGAAAATATATGACTGCATTGCCATATTGAGAACAGAGCTGCAGACAGTGTTCGTGTTGCTTTGATTTTGAAGGAAGAGCCCACTAGGAGGCCAAATAGTATCAAGTAGAAACTAGAACACCTGATTCACTGACTCGCATCCTTTTTTTTTTTTTTTTTTTAACAAGTATTAGAAATCAGGTTGTCACCACCAGAAGATACACTTTTATAAACAGAAATATTTATACACAGATGAAAAACATATTATAATATAATAAAATAAAAGTTGCGTATGCCCAACAATATGATATTGGTTGCATAGTAAAATGAATCATTTTGGTTTCTAAATGTTTCTGACTGTTTCATGTTCTTGGTTGCTAATAATGCATTGCACAAAACACACTAAGGACAGCATAAACCTGTCCTCGCACAAGTGATCTGTGTTACTGATGCTTGGGTCATATTTCTTGTACCCTGCATAGTTTAGTTCAAATTCTGAGAGGATGAGGTCATGTCATCTACCTAATTTGTCAGCTTCTACCAACTGACAGATGAATCTGTAACTGAATGCATTTTTTTTCGTCAACAACAAAAGATAACTTTTAAAAATCTGTGATTTTGCTACACCTAACTATGCTCAATTTTAAGGTTAGTTGAATTTGATTATTTGTATCTGTGCCACTGAACTAGACTACATAGTCAGTGAGAACAGCCAACAGGATTCATTCAATAAGAATTATGTATAAATATGTAGTTGCCTTTTAGAGCACTTAATTTCCACCCCCCAACACCCTATAATTCTTTTTCATGGTGTCTTTGAGGGTGTAATATGAGGCCATAATAATACTCCAATGAAAGAGCTAAGTGATTACACCTGCTTTGGGGCCATGGCTGACATCTTCTGTTGGCACAATACACTAAATGCTTAAAAACGCCAATCAGAGCTCATCCAAATCTCCTGCTGGCTGTTCACAGCTCCTCAATAATGGCCTCACAGAGTTGGGACCATTTATTCAATTACTTGCTCAATTAAAAACAATTATCGATGTATTTATTGACGTTAGGAGAAGGACTCCCTCATGGATATATAAACTGAGGGGTTTAATCAGATAAACACTGTACTTAGGGGGACAGTAAGAAGAGTCTTTGTTAATGAGACATGGAGAAATGGATGAAGATAATACAGCCATAAAGCCAGTTCATACACACACTGAAGAAGTAAAAGTGAAAGAAATAAGGCATGCATGCATAAATAAATAGAAATACTGTTAGAACTAATCCACAGAACTCTATATTTTAAAAGAGAGAAACAATTCTTTGTGAATAATAACTTTGATTCAGTTCACATCAGTCTCTATGGTGTCTCTCATGATTCAAAAGCACCCTAAAGCAGCTTTACAGAGATCAGTGCCTTAATACCCTCCAGTAAGGGAGCCTGGGGTGAAAGTAACAAGGGAAAAATCTGTTGGGGTAGAATGCGAAATAAACCCTGGAAGGAACAAAGACTCGAAACTTGAAGCTTAAGTTACAAACTCATGATTTCACATAGTTTAACCAAAGAGTAT
>JAFVLL020019943.1:0-34658 GCA_021397915.2 Tor tambroides
AAGAACTGGACTGTTGCTCAGTGGTCCAAAGTCCTCTTTTCAGATAAAAGTAAATTTTGCATTTCATTTGGAAATCAAGGTCTGGAGTCTGGAGGGAGACTGGAGAGGCACAGAATCCAAGCCATGATATTTCTGTGCTTGATTGGCCAGCCAACATGCCTGACCTGAACCCCATATGGAATCTACGGGATATTTTCAAGAGAAAGATGAGAAACAGTCGATCCAACAATCCAGACGAGCTGAAACTCAATAGTGCCTCAGCAGAGCCACAGGCTGATCGCCTCCATGCCACACCTCACTGATGCTAAAGGAGCCCCGACCAAGTATTGAGTGCAGAAATGAACAAACTTTAAAGAACTTGAACTTTTCTGTTTTGCAAATCCTTTTCTAGATTGATTTTAGGAATTATTCTAATATTTTGAGATACTGTTTTTTTGACTTTCATGAGCTGTAAGCTCTAATCATCAAAATTATAATATATATATATATATATATATATAAATGCAAGTTAAAATGTTTTATATGTAATGCACATTGCATTTGTCATTAAGGGTTACAGGGTTTTGTTTTATGACACTTAATTTTAAAAGGAATTAAAGAAATGATTAAGAATGATTTTAGCACTTTGTGTCAGTGATAATAGTTGAACTTGTGCTAGTCTTCAAGGGCAGTGTCTCATAGTAGATTCCTGCTGTGTCTTGTGATTAATCACACAGGTAGTTCAATCTAAATTTGTCTGTTAGTGCTCTTGACAAATTGTACATTTATCAGATAACTAGTATTTTGTGGATTTCCTCTCATGTGCGAAGGACTTGCGATCCATTATTTACATTTGTCCACAGATACAATTATCATCTCGGCACTGTGTTGGTGCTGGGCCTTGTGGGCCGTATAATTTGAGTGTCTTTGTAACAAACAATAAATCAAGCCCGAACAGCACCTGAGGATAAGAAACAGAAAGACACTCGGACATCAAAGGCCACAAAAAGAGAGCAGGTATTTGACAATTATAACATGGCTTCAGCAGCACACCCTGCACACTGTGTTTAGCACTGACAGGGGGAACGCATACTTTTGTTTGCTTTGTTTTTGACAGATTGCATGATGGTCATGTTTCAGGTTGTGCAACGGGGAATCTGGTCTGTATCTCTATGGATCTTTGTCCTTTCACTGCCCGCAGCCTGATCATGTCCTGCTTCATCATGCTCTCTAATCTGAAGAACAATGGCTGCCGTAAGTCAATAGTTCAGCGCTAAGGCATCGCTGACAGTTCTTCATACCAAGGGTAGCTGTCATCCTCCCAGTCTGTGTTGCGTAATGTCTCAAAAAATGTGCTTTCTCTTGTGATTATTTATAAATGTAAAGATTTATAAATGAATCTCTTTGGGGCATTCAGCCTGTCCTGTGTGCTGGGTTAGTGTAGGGCAGAGAGACGGACAGAAGGAGAGGTCAGGCCTCTTTCTCTGCTTCTCTTTTATGGAAGCTGTCTAGGCTGATTGACGCCCTAAAACAATTACACAGTTAGACAGTTTACAGTGAGAGTGCTGTTACTTAAAGACTGTTTGTCTTTTCAACCATGACAAAAGAATGTATCTAATTTTGTATAGAGCATATGCAACGTGAGCATAATTTGCTGCTAATAACTGAAAAGAAAATGCAGGAAACTGTGCTCTAGAATTATGACAGCAAATACTTAATAAAATGTCAATATGATTATGATTACATATATAGAAAAAGATAAATGTAAAAAAGTAAGTATTTTTATGTTTCCTGCAGTTGTGATGCATTAAACATGTATTTTCTGTGTCAGATTTGTTGTTGTTGCTCATTGTTTTCATGTAGATTTTCTGTCTTGATGAATCTGTATTTTTATTTGCCAGATATAATATAGGTCATAAATAATAGATACAACATTTTTAAATGCAACACAATTGTAATTTACTTCATTTTTTTTACATAAAATAAAACAAACTTTTATATATGCACACATATTATACACTGAAAAAAATTGGTGTAGAAACTATTTCCTCAGAAATTGCCAGTAAATTTCACAAGTAATTGCAAAGAAATTGCAAGTAAAATGTGAAATGTTGAAGCTGAAAAACTGAAATAGTTCTTTATTGTAAAACATGCTCTAATAATATTTGTAAAAACATTTTTCAAAGTAAATAACACTATAACTATAAATTTAACAAAAAGCACAGTAAAAATAAAAATCAGAATCTGTATTTCCATTTTAGCTAATTTTGTGTTTTTAACTAATGGCCTCAAAGATTTTTTATTTTTTTTTTTGACATTGATTGATTAGCATATTTATATTGCTTGTCCTGATTTCTGTTCAGGTTCGAGGCATCAGTGTCAAAGCCAGTTTTAATTTATGCATTAGCAACAAGTTAGCCATGAAAATTCAAAATAAATACTTTACAGTCTGCTTTTATTGAATAATCAGTCTCAGGAAGAGATCAACGCTCCTCTCAGCAGTCTCTGATTTATGAGGGGCCCCTGAGAGATTTATGGCCTCCCAGAGTGAGCATGAAATCTGCACCTCGGACTGTCCAAATCTTTCCCTTCTGACAGATGACAAGACACTAGCAATTATCAGCCGCCAAGAATAAATCAAAGCCTTTACTGCTCGTCCTGTGACGCCCTTAAAGAAAGAACCGTTTTCAACCTAACCGCACTTTCCTGAGATTTGTAAATCTCTGGCCTGAGCCGCTGTAATGAGCGGTTGTTACCCACAACTTATTAAAGGTCTGTAGAAAGCGTTATAGATATTTATTTCCTGAGGGACTGTTAACGTAATGAGTGAGTACAGCTCTGTCCACTAACCTTGGCTTTGCACTGGTATGTTAATGTATGTTTGCAGCACTTCCAGAGGAATTTTCACACCTCTATAAAAGCTGCTCACTCCAAAAAGGATTTCCTCCTTCCTCTTAAAAAAAAAGAAATAAAAAATGTTTTTGTCTGTTCACTTTAAAAATGATTTTTCATTGTTGTAAATAAAGTTGTAAACAAAGATTACTGAAGTTAGTTTTATAACTACTTAAAAATTGCATTAAGTCAATGTATTACTGGCCATTTAGTTTTAATTTATTGTGAAATTTAGCAATTTTTTGAAATTTACAGTGAATTTGTTTTCTACACCAAATATTTTTAGTGCATATGTGTTTTACCGGAATATAATAAATTCTTTTCTAATAATAAGTTGCAAAATTAGATGCAAAAGGTAAAATTCTTATATTTTGGATGCCATTTATTTGTTGTAGTTTTTTTGTGGGTTGTGTTTACTGTTGTAAATATGAAATTATTATTATTGTTTATTATTTTATTTTTGTAGATAATTTGTAATGTGCAGCCTCAGAGTCCAAGAAAAATTTCCCTAACAGTATATTTTAACTCTCAAGTTCCCAAAGCTAAAGTGTGTAATTTCAATACTAGTTTTCAATGGCACCAAATATAATAACGAATAATAATTTAAAAAAGTATAAAGTCAGTATAACTTATCAGAAACACTTAATCACACAATCATCATCAGAAACTCATTTATTATAAGACATATCTTAATTCTAGACTAAATTATTATAAAAATGACGAGAATTCAATTCCATTCTGGTTCAGTCAGGTCAGATGGGAAATATGAAATTTTGCTGATATACAAGAAAAACAAGGACATCCAGTAAAGAGACCCATGAGAGTAATTTTACACCGTATTCATATTGTGTTACTGTGGGAAAAAATGAGGCGACACGCACTCCTGCAGAAAGTGTTAATGTGTGCCATTCTTTAGGCTTAATAACCGCCATCCGACTTAAGAGTCATCACATTTCCCACTCTCTCTGCCGAGGTGAGAGTCCTGTGAGTCATGCACAAACATTGTCTATGTGTGGACTGACTCAGGAAAGTGTAAAATATCCTTTGAGAAGAAGATTTAACCATTATCTGTCTATATAGGGAGTCATCATACGTGCAGCACGTAGGCCTGCTTCTTAAATGGTGTGCATGTTATTCAGCATGAAATGCCTTCAGGGAGCGCTTGCTCACACATATCTACAGTATGCTGACAGCATAACAAGGATTTACAAAAGTGTGTCATCAAGGTGGTAAAGCTGTGACGCATTTTTGTTTGGTGGTAACCCAACATAAACAATACAATATACTGATTCTATTTAACAGCACAGTTGCTTACTTTCTGACTATATGCAATTTTAAACGAGCCAGGAGAAAATATTTGATTTATTAATAATACATTATAAATAAAACAATTAAATAAAAACCTCCTGGCACATGTAAATTGCCTATGTGTCGGGAGAAAATATTATTTTCATAGTGAAAGCTGTTTGTTCCACTCAGAATTACAATTATAGTCTATGTACATGACTCCTGTTTGTGAAACTTCACTATTCATTCATAGTCTTCTTGATCTTCACCAGTAGGATACATAACTCTTTACATCCTTGGGTCTGGATCTGCTGCTTAATCTTAGTGTAAATGTCTTGTTGTCATTGTGCTGTTTTTTTTTAATTAGTTGTCTAATGGAATTGATAATTGTCTATTGTTATCTTTTTTCTCTTTAGGTTACTCAGTCAAATTAAATGAAATATAGTCTTGGTGTTTTCTGATCACCTTGTGGTCTGTGGTCAGTAATTATACGAAGTCATTACAGAGAGAGTGTATTAGAGATATTTTTGTCTTCAGACCAGTTCCCACGCCACTTAAAGAAGTAAACTATTATAGAAGAATCCTCTGAAGCAGCCTTTACACATTAAAGAAAATAAATAATTAAATTTTTTTTAAAAATTATAAATATTAGAGCATTTATCACCTCTCTTGCCGCCCATGCAAGATTTTTATGAAGGTACCGCCACCTGGTGGTGAAATATTGAAGAGCCTGATATTGGACCATTTTTCATTTATTTTTTAACATCCACGAGAATATTTGTCTTCAACAACATTCGCAGATAAATTGCCGTAAACTGATGGCTTCGCACGTAAACGAAAATCGTGCGCATGCGTAATTAAGAGTTGAGCGTTGTTGAGGGGGAGCTATTAGGTGTGTTCGACTTGAAGCGGCGCTGCGCAGACCGATCGGTGAATGACATCAAAGTACCGCGAGAGCTGCAAGAGAGCAGAAGGCTCATTATGCTTTCGAATCGCTCTCGCGGTACTTTGATGTCATTCACCGATCGGTGTGCGCAGCGCTGCTTCAAGTCAAACACACCTATTAACATAAGGATCGATAAGATCCTAGTGACCTAACGGTTATTTTTGACTAATCATATTCCTTTAAAGTAAATATATACCGTATAATACACAACGTTATTAACCCTCAAATATCACTGGGCCAGTTTAGTTTTATAACTCCTTGACACGTGTTGAAAAAAAAAGCCTTTGTGATTAAAAGTACAAAACTGAGGTGCGAACCGTAAAATAAACACTACTGAAACTGTTTTAGATTAATAAGTACAACTAACATTTATTTAAGGTAAGTTTTCGTTGCTGTACGTTGATATATTCTGGAATTTATCACATAGGCCTATGTACGAACACTCTGGATGCGGTTTCTGGTATGTTTAGCCATAATTAATAACAAAAACAAAATATATATATATATATATATATTTCATTATTCTCTCATTTCACAGTGAAATGCTAAATAGTATCAACTCTTATCAGCTCTCAGCACTTTATCTGTCGTAACAGCAGAGGGCGTTGTAATATTTGCTGAGCTCGGACATATGGAAAGCACGTAATTAAAAGCACCTGCTGAGGCGTTTAGGCCATTGATCTGTAGTAGAGATCTTATATCTGTCATATCTGGTTTAGGCACCGTACCTAGCTCTGACATGAGTTTTTTCTTACTATATTAAAAAAAGAAGTGTTTCTGACACTTCTCTTGTCTTATGAGCCTAAGTAAAGTCTGTGCATCGGACGTTTTGTCTGTTTTTAAAGACGGTATGTAACCTACTTTGTGAGTGTTTTATTTCATTTTCTGTGCAAATACTGCTTTGATAACATTAATGCATAACACCAGGGGACTGTTTGCATTTCCATCCTGTTTTATAATAATAAGCATAAAGTAGCCTACCATATGAATGTATTTGTATACTTTTATATGATTGTCATATTTCCATTAAAATTAAGTATATACAAATATATACATGAAGAGAGTTTTTACTATTAATTAAATACAGATTCATGCTCTTGTACATTCCATTTTAATTTTGCTTCTTAATAATAAAGTGTATATTTGATAAAACGATTATAACAGCAGTTCTATTATAATTAAGCTTTTTTTTTTCTTCTTCCAGCATCATTCTGCTTTTGCCTCAGACTGATGGTGATCCTGATGACCCTGAAATTCTGCATAGTCCAACACCTTCATTCTTGTGCAGTTTTTGAAGGTAACACTAGGCTATATTTGTAAATGATCTGAGGGCTTTTGTGCCTGCTGATTTGCTGAAATCTATGAAATACAAACAAGTCATTTCTCGCTAGGTTTGTTTCAAGGAGCTATTTGATGTTAATTTACTCTTTAAAAGCTCATCCCGACATCATAATTACTCTGCATATCTCCTGCACTCCATCTTATTTCTGTATCCGCTGAAATGCGTTCCCACTGATGACGGCAGATTTGAGATGCCCTGCTGGAACCTTCTTTCAGAGATCAAATATAATGGTCTGAAATGAGTGGGAACAGATGGACTGTCATATTCAGTATATCAGTTTTCCGAGAAGGTTTTGGTTGATGTGTTAAGTTTCCTTGGAACATGTTAGTTTGAGCTCTCCAGCAAACACTTTTATTCATTTCAGGTGGATGTGAAGGTTATGTGGAATCAGTTTCTTTTTTTCCAATGGCTTTTGCCTCTGTTTATTACTCACAGTGCACAAGGGACCAGAAGTTATTGAGATGAAACAGAAAGAACAGGGCCAGCTCATAGTCTGCTCTCAAACCCGCATTACTTGCGTAAGTATGATGCTCAGGCCTGTCAAAAACATGTGCTGAACCATTGCTCTGACAGAGAACGTCTCATCTGAATGAATCTTCACCAGATGTCTGACCCGTATTCTCTCAAACTCCTGCTGGGAAATGCTCTTAGTTAAAAGCGAAAATGACCTAAATGACTAGAATTTAACATCTTAAAGGGACAGTTAGCCCAGTTTGTCTACATTTACTAACACTCATGTTGTTGCAAACCCATATGCTCTAATAGGGACAAAAACACCAAAAAGCACCATAAAAGTATGCGCTATAATCGATAAGCCATAAGATAGCTGTGTGTGAGAAACAGACTGAAAGTGAAGTTATTTTTCACTGATTACTTGCCTTTCCTCCACCGACGCTCACATTTACATTTAGTCATTTAGCAGACACTTTTATCTAAAGCAGTTTATAAATGAGGGACATCACAAGCAATTTATCATGAGATTCAACAGTTCTTCAAGGAGTAAATAAGTAAAAAAAAAAAAAAAAAAATTTTTCTTTTTTTTTTTTTTTAATTGTTTGTTTACTAGACATATAATATTATTTTGACATTTATGTAAATGCATGTTTAATTTAAGTTGAACAAAATTAAAATTAAATCTTAAAACAAGAACACCTCTGAATGGGGTATGAAAAAAGTATTCGCCTTTTCAATTATATTCTTATTTGTTCTTGTTTTAATTGTAAGCTCACTTCATTTTGATCAATATTTACTAAAACAAGAATGCTTTTGTCATTTTGTTTCTCAAGTAAATAACATATCTTGATTTAAGAATCTAGACATCAATTTAGACATTTGCACTGGAAAGCAAGACAAAAATACTGATACTTAATTTCAAATGAATGTTATATATTCAATTTTTGAAGCATTGCTAAAACAAGACATTTACATTTAGAGACCATATTGACATAATCCATCAAATTTATTCCTTAAGTTCTCTTTACTGTCTTAAATTTACTTTCATAAAAGCTGCAGAAACACTGTGGGAAAATAATTTTTATATTTTAGAGAGAATGATGCTTTTGTACTTGGGTGAGAAATTTTTGGTGGCATTAAGTGAATACATTTTTTGCAGCCAGAGACTTTGATTAGCAGTTACACATTTCAGCATCTGCTCATAGAACAGGTGCTCTCATCAACGATGCGTGTAACATCAAACGCTCTCCTGACGGAGATAGTAAAGTGTTACCGTAGTTTAACAAATTGCTGTGGTGTATTATGCAGTGGTCTTCCTTTCCTCCTGATTGTGAAGTCTGTTCTGTCTTGTATTTTCCTCCTTTAGTCCCTCACTGCAGACAAGAACTGACAGTATCCCTCCTTCCTGCACGCCCTTTCCGCTGACCTTCCCTGTCTGCTTTTCTCGGGTCCAGGCGAGAGTGATGAAGCCTCTCAGTGCTCAGGCCAGTATGACTAAGACAGAACAAGATCACCTGTGACATGGGCAGGGGAACGGAGGCACTAGAGTGTTTGTTCAGTGACACGGGCGTGCTGCAGTGCATTGTGGGGCCGGAGTCGATGCATGTTCCAATGAACTGCCTCATTCGTCTCGATATGACCAGTCTGTGGTCTCTCTCTCCCTAATGGAAAGGAACAGCTGGAAAAAGAGCAGCTCACACTAACATCAGCCATTATTTCATTACTCTAATTGTTGAAGTGTGCAGAGAGCCGAAGTACGTTAATGACGACAGCACCATGTCAACACGGATTGGATGTGGCATTTATTACAGATATTAGCTACAGGCTCAATCATCCTGATGCATTACACAGATGATTGTGCAAAATGTTGAAAGTGAACACGGGTTTTTATATTGATTGACTTTATTTCATGTTATATAGCCTGGAAACATTGCACCAGCTTGTTGTTTCACAGTAGAAATGTTTTTGACATTTCTTTGGAGATTGGAAATAGCTCTTGGATTTGCAGAGACTGGTTGTTCTTTAAAGAGGGACACTTCTCAGAAAGCTGTGCTTTAGTGTGTCAACAGTTCCAGTAAAACTCTTGCCTAAAAGTTTATAGGAATCCATCTGGTGGTACTTTGTGTAGCCAGACTTTTGATTATTAAAATGATCCAAAAAAAAAAGATCATCTGAGCGACATAAGTGATCAACAACCACAGTTTTTGTTTTTATGTGCTTGAGGGGTATTTAAGTTTGTTAAATCAAAATAATGTAGTGTGATTGAGTGGAAAACAAGCTCAAATATTGTAACAGCAGTCTTCACAGACTCCAAACAGCTTACAGGAAATTGGCTCATTCATAAAAACAAGCAGAATTTGTTTTTTTGGTAAATCATTCATTAAGATGTTCTGACCGATTACTAACATGTTCAAAATGTTACTTATGAAAAAAATGTACACCTGCTTCTGACAAACTTGTACTGTAAATAGTGTGAAATACATCAGAATGTTAATAACACTTCATTTAGATAACATTTACGATAACACAACCTCAAACAAACCTGAGATTTACAAAGTGTTGGTGAATCTGGAGGAGACTTATCGGGAAGGTCCGGTTTTCATGCAAATTATTCATGTTTTATGAATCAGACTCACTGTGTGTAGATTTGTGATGAGAACTTCTGGCTTTCAAAAAGTAATACATTCTGTCATAGCTATCAGAATACATCGGTAAGGTCCCAACAATAAGTGTTTTTTTTTATTTTCCACTTGTATTTATTTGTGTTTATTAGAAATAATATTTTCATTAATTTTAACCAACTAGTTAACTAGAACTACAGTGTTTTGTTTTTTTTTGTTGTTGTTGTTTTTGTTTTTTTAACATTTACAATTTTTGTTTTTATTTACAAAAATAACATTTGCAACAAGCTGGGAATTATATAGCTGTAACTTCACAAAGTCATAAGCATAATTTTTGGCATATTCATTTCAGCACATTCTTATTGCTACATAAAGATGTATACAAGTCTCAGTGAATATGTAACTTTCAGAACTGGTCTCAAAGTCTCTCACTGGCCTTTGGGTCACTGGTCATCTTTAATGCAGAGCTTTGTAGATGGTAAAATCCTCTTTAAGAAGTCTCTAAATGTATCCCTTTTGAAGCATCACTCCTACAGCCAACGCAGTGCTTTCGAAACAAATTCACCACCTTAGATAATAATTCTTTTGGTAATATTTCAAGGCCTGCTATGAGCAATGCTCCTGTTATTATGCATAATCCATAATCCACCTCCATCTTTTTCATAGTTTTGTTCAATAAAAGGCTACTGATATTTAGCCTTTTTATTTACTGAATATGTCAGTTTCTCTGTTGAAAGGCTGCCTTTTAATGTCTATATATAAATGAGTCTGATTGGTGGTAGTCATGACCCTAACCCAGCCTATTCAGGATTTAAAGTTCAGCTAGTGATTCAGATAAAACTCAGACTAGTTGAAACATGAAGGTCCTTGAGACCTCATTCCTAGCATGGACAAAGCTCTCATTCTAAGTTGCCTCACCTCTTGTGTTGAGATTGATCTTGTATATTTCAGGGTCAACATCCAGCTTGTGTCTTAAAAAGAGGCCATCGAGAGTAGGCTTACAAAGCCAAAGGGTTAAATAAAGAGAGCTCTCTTTGTTGCTGGTCGCCCGGAGGGAAAGCCACAGATTTTCCCTCCATTTTCCTCCGCGCGGCGCACCTAACAAAAGAGCTATTGGAGATCGGGTTTGTTGTCATTTGAAAGCAATGACCTTGCCTCTGCCTCTTATAACAGGTCGTACTGTTTTGGCACAGAAGCACTCATCTGGATGCCTCGTCTCAGCGGGGCGACCCGCAGAAATACCTCCATAATAATAGAAGCAGTGATTGTTCACAAACAATCAACTGGAAGGCAATCCGGCTGATAAGAGAGACGGCTTTAGCAAGGAGATGGGTTATGAACATGAGGTGCTAGATCTGAAATAGGAAAGGCAGAGGCTCTATAACCTGTAATCCCAGAAACAGCCAAAGCCCTCGGCAGTCAATGAGAGTGGCAATCACTGATGGATCACCTTTCTGACCTGCCAGTCATGGCATAAATGGGTGCAGCGGTATTTCTCAGTGTGGTTTGTGTAAAGTTAAATGTGGGTTGCTTGTCACCTGGTGGTTTAGATTTCTGGCTGAAAATACAAAGGGCATGGGGTCAATGTTTGGAAAGGGCCAACTAAAAATGGTGTTTTATCAACCTAGCCTTTCAAAAAACCAGTTAGAGAGCATTTAACCCAGGATACTATAGGTCAGTGATCAGGAATCTGTGCTTCAAACACTGTGGTTACATTTAGCTTTTTTACAGAGGTTGTGCTTTGAGTAACTGGGCTGTTAATTTTCTGTCATGCTCTGTTTTTATCTGTCAGTAAAATATTGTATTGTCATTTTTAATGTGACATTGATATCACAGGAATGTCTGAGGGGAGAGCTCTTTTAGTTGGCCTCTCTTTTGTTGCGGTGCATTGTATTTATTTCCTCCTTTTTTTTTATTTTAACCAGCTTTGTGTGCAGTATACATCAGATAGTCAGTGACTGTAGGTGCTCTGTGGAAATGCTGTTTGAGACTAAAATGATACAGGGCTCGCAAAATTTCAAAATCCCTGGTAGCCCTTTGGGCAGGCGTTCTTCAGATTTCGGTGGATTTAACTAGCCAGAATAAAAGAGACATCAGCTGAACTTCACTACGGACAAATCAGCATGCTCAAAAACTTCTGTGATTGTGTTTTTCCTTCAAATAACAAGTCAAGAGGATCACACAACTCATGGCTCAGATCATATTACAGATTCTGAGTCACAGATTGGGTCATTTTTGTTATGAGCAAAAAATTCTTTATTTAAAGAACACTAAGTATTTCTTCGATACCACAGCAAAAACAAGTAGCATAACTAATAGAGATCAAACATTTTTAAAGACAAGTGAACCATCAGTAATAAAATAAGAAAAAACTAATTTCAAGCATAGATAAATAAAATAGAACACAGTTCTCTTTCCTCTTCATGCGCTTCAATGGTTTAAAATGCTTGAATGTTTAAATTGACAACAAGCAAACGATCAACTATGATGGAATTCACCCCTACAAGCGAGCGAATCAAGGAATTTTATATCGCTATTTATGATAGCCCGTCAGGGTCAGGGCTGTTGCTTAGCTCACCATCAGGCACCTTCAATATTTCATTTTAAAAACACTTTTGCAGACAGGTAATAAGTGGTCCGCTCGGCTTCTTTAACAGATATGGTGCTGTAAATGATTCTAGTTGAGTTTGGACAGGAATTTTATTGACACATGCACTGCTCTTTGTCACTCCTGAAGACGCTGCTAGAATGAGTTTGTGTTTTGAGTTAAAAATTATGAAACTCTGTACTGTTCGAAATGAAGATGAGAAGTGTTATGACACTTTGTGTTTCACAAATGTAAGCAGAACATGTGCATAATGTGTAACCTGTGGTGTGTGAAAAATAACAAAACACCAGTTAAAAGTCTTTCGGAAAAATGGCTAAGAGAAGTGAAGTTAGTTTTGAGAAACTAATATCATTTGTATGCAAATGCAACTGGGTTTGATATTTCGCTATCTAAAGCAATGAAATTCATACATTTTAAGTGTGGCTTAAAAGTCAAAATGCTTTTTTGGGGCCACTGTAAATTTCATTGCAGTTTAGTTGTGTGTATTTGGATTAGAGTGTGTATTCTGCAAGGCCGTGTCTTTTCCAGCTAAATGTGTATTTTTTTCATTACTATGAAACAAAGTATTCACTAATAGGCAGAAAAACCCATAAAGCAAAGTAATGTGTTGAGGAAATTTGTTGATTGTATCTTCTTTAAAAACAATAAGACGGCAGCATATTTGGAATGAATGCAGAGAGGGAGGGGCGGGCTTTAAGATGTTTTTGTGACTTGTTGATAAGGCAGCGCCTGTCACTCAGATTGACGGACAGCTTTGAGATGTAACTGTAAATCTCTGTGTGTGTTTATTGGAGAGGAAACGGCTTTGAATGACTTGTTTTATCTGGCAGCTTATATCCTGCTCATTTTCACTATGGAGTCTCCTCAGCTCTATCACTCCATCTCCATCTCCCTCTCTTTCTTTCTCTCTTTAAATAGCTTTGTCTGGGATGAATGAAAGAGCATCTATCTCTCTCTTTCTCGCCTTTTCTCCCGGGGTTCTGGGCTGATTAGCTTATGAACTGTGAGTGACATTTGAGTGTTTGATATTGAGGCTTTTGTGCACTTTTGTGTTTGTGGGTGTTAATGCTTTTCGCTTGACTGATTTGCATTGCTGAACCGAGAACGTCTCCATTCTCATGCATGAAGAGATCTTATCGAAATATAAATGTCTCTGATAGCTATGGTGAATTTGATAATGAAATGAATTAATAAACAATTTGACATGTAAATGCTCTTTCTATAATGGCAGCGGAGGAGATGATGCATGCACGCACACACAAACACAGTGACATCTGTGCACTTTGAGCGCCAGCTATTTCTGGAGGGTTGGATCGGGCCCGGTTGCTGCCAATGATGAGGTATTGATTGGTTGAGAAATGTCAGTGTTGAATAACAGCCTGGAGCTGTGAGGGACTCGGAGAGAATGGCTCGTGATTCTCTCTCTGGCCACTGGGGGAGGCTGTGAGCGTTTTGTTCGGCAGGGATCTGGACTGCAGAGCGTACGGCCCACATTACTGAAGGACCAAGACAAGCTGCTCTCAAAGGAGCAGATGCTTTTCACAGAGCCGTTCACCTCGAGGCTTCAGCTGATGTGACCGCTGATTGGTCTGTGATTTCTTTTCTAGCTTTGCTTCTGAACGTTCATTTACCGTGAGGGAGAAAACAGGACAGTCATGAGAGCAGACATGCAGTTGGTCACACACCCTGTCAGAGGAACAGAAATAGAGGAAATGAGAGGGAATTGCTTTTTTTCCATCTACTTATGTTCCCAAAAAGCACAGGATTATAAGTCTTGCAGCATTGAGTGCATGTGTTGATACAGCTCCTGAATGTATGAGGGGAAAAGCAGGAATTTAATGGTAAACCCATGAAGCTGAAGGATTAAACTGCCCGCTTATTGGGTGAATATCTCAAAAATGAATATCCAAAAAAAATTAAAGTACATAAAGCCTGTTTTATGAACTCTTCATTTGTTCTTTTATTTATTTATTTATTTTTTACCAAGATTCACCTTATTGTGGTAAGAGTATAAAAATATTTATTACTGTAATGTGGAACATCATGTTAATGAAGTACTTTAGGAAGTACTTCAAGTGCACAATTCAAGTACTTTTATATAATAAATTATATATTTATTTGTATAAAATAATTTTTATAAAACTAATTTTGTATTTACTGTAAATGTTCTAAAATGTTCTTTATTCAGAATTTAATAAATAATTATGATAATTAATATTCATTGTATTATTATTTGAAATGTAAATATATTATTATATATTTAAAAATATTCAATGAATTTCTAATAAAAAATATGTATTTTTGTCTTTTTCTTTTGGAGTGACCAGACATGTTTCCATTAGATTCACCCTGTAACATTTCCCTGCCCCCCCATAAACCTGAATAAATAAATCCGAATCCCTGTGACATCTCAAACTGCGCTGGCGGTGACTGACATTGTCATCCGTTCATTCCTTTTAAGGCCCCAAAAGGCAAATGCCAGAAGATACAATATTCATGCAGCCACTGACAGGCAAACCCAAGGCCTCTTCCTGCTCCCTCTCTCCTCCTTTCTATTGAACAGGCAAAAAACAGCCTTTTCAAAGATGAGCATTTCCAGCTAAATGTCCCCTTCACGCACAGATAAAGCCTCCTGGGTAATATTTTAGGTCTGATTCAGTGGAGAGGCTGCGTGTTTCTGATTGGGCTGCTGAAACCGAGCTCTCGTTAGCTAGATGCTTCGCTCCTGGGGGACGATTTCAGGTGCAGCCAAGATTCACTTCACTGCAGGGCAGATCTTCTAGCAGCTTGAGCTCTCAGCAACATCCTGTTCATTCCTGAAGGCAGATTACGCGTTTGTGCAAATCATATTAATGATGAATTAAATGGAAGACTCTCCTGGTGAGATGACACAAGTGGGCTATGTATGAGAGCCCGCTGGCCCCACTGTGTCTCCTTGATCCGAGCTGAAGGTGTGCGCTATTAACATAATCAATGCTGGAGCTGCATCCTTGGTGCTCTGCTGGAGGTGCTTTTGTTCCTGACGGTAGGCTGATCGCTGAAGAGCGGCTTAGTGGTCAGTGTATTACAGGGGTCATTTGTCGCCATTAAGGACACTTACCCCAGATTGTCTCCTAGGTAGAGCCAGATTGCTCCTCTACCACTGCTAAAATCATGCAAGAGATTTTATCTCCACTTAAACATAATGTGAAATTGACCCATTTAATTTCCCTGATCATACTGTGCATTATTTATTAGTGCATATGATTCGAAAGAGTTTGTTTTGGTTCAATTTATCAGAATGCAATGGCTTTCTCTACCTCTGAAACAAGCTTTCTTTTCAATAATATCATAGTCTAACATGTCAATACATTCTGTCACTCAGAAATCTATTGCATTGAGGTTAAATGCATTTGGTGTCATTGTCTTTTAAGACAAAATAAAAGATTGACAGATAAATACACTTGCACTTCCAGCAGCCCTCCAGAACAAATATTATAATATCCACAAACTCTAAAGTGAGTGAGTTTAGATGCTTCATTGGGTTTGGATGACACTAACAAGAAAATGCTGTAAGATTCAATGTTATGACGGCCGACCGTTACCGCAAACAGGAGCGAGTCTTTATTGAGACTTTGATTGGATTTGACATGAAAAGCTAAACGGACACTGCGGCAAAACTCTTTCTAGCTTCCTGACTGTGGCTTTCCGAAATTAGGCTGACAGGTCTTTGACAACATCTGTTTAAGAAAAAGAGGAGGATTAATGAGTTAATTAATCATTTTATGTCATTTTGAAAAAAGACCCAGGAGAGGTGTCTCACAGAAAGACTGCCCCCCCCCCCCCCATCTCTCTCTTGCTCTCTCACTCTCTCTCTCTCTTTTTTTTTTTTCTTGGCAAAACGTAATTGTATTCAACGATATGCAGCAGCTTGCTATTTTGGCCATAGTTCTTAATTATGATTGGTGTTATTGCTCTCCAGAGCACAGCAAATTGCTGTTATGTTGTTTGCCTGGGCCTAATCTCATTGGCACGTTGTCACAAAAGTAATTATCTGTCATTTAAATTGATGCCATAAGCTCAAGACAGAGGCACACCTGCAGCCACCAGCCAGGCAGAGAGGAGTAAAGATCGGGACTCCTCCTCTCTCTCTCACACTCCTTTCTGTTTGAATCTTAAACCATGTATGTACAAAGACTGTGTAGCATGCCAGCAATCGTAAAGTACATTACTTCTGAATTATGATGTACAGTATACCAATAGCAGTGTCAAAAATTGGCCCATGCAGGGATGCATATTTTGGTAGTCAGGAATTTTTATTCTATCGGATGTTAGCTACGTGTGGCTCATTTCACATTTTTACATTTAGATTATTTTTGCTATCATTTAACACTAAAGTTAATATGGAATAACACTAATAATGTAGTAACACTAAATGTAAATCCTACAAATAAATGTGCATTTTTCAGACTGTACTGTATGATGTGATGCTTAAATTCAGAGCATTTGAAATGTTGATTTTATGCAAAAAATAGTGTGCATTTTTAATCCCATCCATAACATTGAAATTACTATCACCTTTTATAGGTCAGAGTTTTGGTATTAGGGCATATGCAAATTGTAATTCAGTCTCAGCTTTCTGAAAATGCACTTCCATGGGTGGATGGATGAACTGGAAAAACAGGCACCTGGTTTCAGAGTGAGTAAAGAGCAGTGCAGGTTACTACATTTTTCTCTGATGCTCTGTGCGGGAGAGTTTTTGGCATGAACTCAGGATAAGTTACCCATAATCCTCTTCAGACCTGCAGCTCTGTGAGGGATCAACTCCTGATGGATAATCTAACACAGGGTTGGTGAATGCTCTTTTCAGCCAATGAATAACATTAAAAATTCAAGCAGCAGAAGGAGACAATGATGAATCTGACCTTATTAATTTTAACTTTGGATAAATAATGCAGGGCTTTCTGTTCAGCCCCTCTCCCTGTTTCTCCACCTCCTCCCCCTGATGGCAGCGCCCCCGTCAGATCTCTGATGATCCATTAACATCCCGTTCACCGAGTCTCTGTCTAAAAACAGCCAAGCGGCTGCAGGGTTTTTGTGGAAAGGACAGTGAAATCAGGATGTGCTGCTGAGAGCTTGAGAGTGTTCAGGTGGACAGATCTTTTCATTAGAAGTGGGAGGTTGTTTAGTCACTGTTTTCTCGCACACAGAACAGCTGCTGTGCAAACATCTTGTTATTTTACAAATGCGCTGACCTTGCTATGCCACTTTCAGATTTCATGTCTTTTTGGAAAACATTCCAATTAACGTTCAAAGTCACAATCATAGCAAACACTAACAAGTAACAAATGCTTTTTTCATTTTTAGAAACTCATGAAACACTTATCTACAATAGAAAAGGAAGGGAGTATTTCCTTGGTAGAAACATATATAGAGATGTAAATATCTTTTATATTTTTCCATGTCATTTTCTTAAGAATATAAGAATATAATATCCAATGTGTAATCTGATTTGCACACAAAGGATTCTTGGTTCTTTTTGGTGAATCAAAATGATACAGTAATGACTCTTGAATTAACTAGTTCTTTTAATGAATCATTCAAATAGGCTTACCTGCATTTTTTTATTTTTTTTATTTTGAAATTTACTTCAGCTGATTCAAAGAGCAGTTTGTGGTTATTATATCTGTTAAATAACTAGCTATTAAACTGAAGTTTGAGCCCTGTTGTTAACTTTTTTTATAGTTAACATTATGTACCCAGTTAAAAGTTTACTTTCATAATATGCAGAGTTAGCTGACTAAATTGACATTTATACATGAAATGTGCCAAAATTAATTAAAGTCTAAAATGAATTCAATCAAGAGGGTGTGAATTGGAGTCAAATAGATTTTGGTCCTAATGCAAGTCTATGAGTGAAATTTCCCTTTTTATTGCAACTCTGATCATTTATGCATTTTTTGAAAATTTGGATAAATTTCTGAATTTATTCAGCTCCCCATGCAGTTTTTACTTCATGTTAGCTTAATTCACCCTGGTGAAGTCTAAGCTGGCATAAATGTTTCTGTCAGAAGCTTTGAGAGCTACAGAGGAATGTAGTTCACCCTTGACAAATTGGGTCTGAAAGAAAATAAGACCATCAGATTGACGGGAATGAGACGAGCCCCGCTGCTTGAGACAGTGGTATAAATAAAATGACAATGAGGAGTAAGAAAAATCCCTATTTCTTGTTTCCTGTTTTGTCCGGCTGAGGTTGTCATTGCTGTTGTTCTGTCCTGACGACCATTTGTGGGATCGGACGGAGGCAGCCGTGCCTGACTCGGGGGCTGATGGTCCACTGATTGCACAGATGTCCCTAAGAAGGCGAGATGCCGTGGAAATGATGGATGACGTGAGTCCTGCCCCTCTGCCCTCGGCTATCAAGCGCTGTCTGGAAAACAACGGAAAACCTCTCAATCAATGGAGACTGTCAGGAAGTCTAAAATGAAACTAGTTTGAGATGTAAAAGATGTGCTGGTGTTACCTGTTGGAGAGCTTGAGCTCCTGCAAGTTTTTACAGTATGTATCCGTAAGCTAGAGAGGGCTGGTTGATATGGCCAAAAATATTTTCATACAATATCAATATTTATCATGATATTCATTTACCATTAAATGGGGAAGAAAATGCTTTCCACATGTTTCTTACCATGTTCAGTTTTCATTAGATTTTTGTCTTTGTCCTTGTCTTCATCGTGTAATGTGGAAGACATCATGTCTTGCTCCTATACCAAAACATGGTAGTGTTGGTCGTGGTTTCAGCATTTTGAGACCCATAGCTTTGACATCAAATATAATGAAATGTTTTGAAAGGACTATCCTCAGTCATTTGAATACACAGGTGTCAAGACCCATAGAAATGGTTTGGGTATAGATGATGCCTTACTTTTTATGTTGCACAATATTTATAGTCATTTGGAAACAACTGCTAGTTCTGTTAGGATTGTTTTTTTGTTTTGTTTTTTTCTAGCACTTTTAACACAGTTCAACCACATGTTTTTGCTGATAAATTGATGCATTTTAATTTACACAGTGCAACCATTAGGTGGATTCTGAATTATCTTCTAAATCGTCCCCAGATTGTTAGGCTGGGTGATAGAATATCTAATACGATAGTAACTAAAACAGGAGCACAGTCTTATCACCTTTTTTATTTGCACTACTTCTGATTATAGGCACACAAACAAAAGTTTTCTGATGGCACTGCCCTTGTGGTTCTAATCAATCAAAACATTGATTTAGACTATAGAAGAGAAGTCGAGCGTTTTGTTAAATGGTGTAATTTCCTAAAATTGAATGTGGAGAAGACTGAGTTGATCACTGATTTCATAAGAAATAAAGAAGCAGTACTACCAGAGACAATTAATGGCCAGAATATAGAAATAATCCAGTCTTATAAATATCTTGGTGTCCATCTGGGCAGTAAATTAAACTGGAAAAGAAATAGCGAGGTTGTTTTTAACAAGGCACAGTCAAGATTATTCTTTTTGAGTAAGTTAATTTCCGTTGGCGTTAGTAGAAAGCTGCTTTATATCCTCTACCAAGAAATTCTGGCCAGTGTTGTGTTTTATGCAGTGCTCTGTTGGGGAGGTAGTATCACTGTGGATGATAGAAATGGGAATAAATAAATGGTATTTTTAGCGGACTTAAGACTTCATTCAGTGGGAGATTGGTAATGCCTCGGTGTTTAACTTGTATATGGATTAATGTTGTTCTTGTGCTTATTGTTTAGTCATTTATGATGTTGCCTGCAATGTACAGTGGTGGCAAATGGGCTGTTGATGGACTGATTGTGATGCTGTGTTTGTTGTCTAATTTATTGTGGTGTTTGTAAAGTGAAATGGTGGCAAATGAGTTTCTCCTTACAGGGATTAATACATTTTCTAACTATTACTGCGTGAGAACGAATGTAACAAGGACTAGTCTGTCCACAATTAAACTCTACGGAGAAGTTACCTTTTAATTTAGAGCTCCATGAAATCCATTTTATTTTTCCCTAAATCTGTGGTGTTTTTTTCCCCTAGATTCTGTATTTTATGATTTAATACAAGTTTATCATCAAAAATGCAGTCTAATGGATTAAACATTAACAGCTTAATCAGTCTTTTAAAATGTAATCAAATGAAAATATAATATTTACAACAAAACATTGCATTTTTATTTTTTGTGAAATAAGATACTGTGCAGCTGAACTGTGTAACTTAAATCTTCTTCTCCCTATATATTCGCTATATAGGGTAAATGTACCTATTAAGCTCACGTACCCATTAAGCACACTTCCATTTTTGAGATCAGATTATAAAAAGAGAAAATTTATATCCTACTTGATGTCTTAACCAGTTGGTATGTTTGTTACTATATACCTCCTATAATTTCAAGTCAATCGGATCATCACACACTGAGATATGAGTCTCCATGTGTTCACATTGCCTGCCGCCCGTTTTCAAAGCTGTCTAAAAACTTTCACCAAAAGAGGAGCTCCTTAAATGTGCGTTTTTTTAGATGTTTAAGCCTTTATTTTAGGTAAGTTTCACTACTTATTGTAAAATTAAGAGATTAATGTTCAGACTTTTGCATATTATAACCTAAAACTTGGATGTGGGAAATAATTATATTAGATCCAAAAGATAGTTTTAGCAACATATCACAGATGCTACAGAACAAAGTTAGCTGACTAGCTGTATAAGATTGTGTGCTACGCTAACATATTACTTCACAGGCATTACTGGCTTGTACTTTTACATCCATAATATTATAAATTGACAGTTTATTGCTGGTCTGTCATTTTACAGTGCTGTAATTTTTAAAGATTTCATATTATTTTAAAGTGCGCTTAAAGGGTACACTACTATGAAAATCCCACAGCTTCAGTGTGACATCAATAAGAAAAAATATAATTTCATAGATATTGTTAATAATAGTTGTTCATATTAAAATATGTATGAACTTAATACATAACCTAGACTATATATTTAACAAAATCCTGTCGTTTTAATAAATATTACATGGAATTTATTAAATTGTTGCTGCTCCAATTAAGCTCATTGTGCTCTCTTTAAGCTCTTCCACATTGAACGTCTATGTAAATACTCCATAAACAGACTTAAAGGTGACAACCATCAGTTAATATTTAAAGTTAATTAATTTTCTATGGATTCTGTTGACTCCAATCTGCAGACTGGCTCTGATCTTTGCCAGCTAGCATCAACTTCTCCAGACTGTAAATCTGTGGAAAATTGGGGCAAAAATCATGTAGTGTATTCCAGCCTTAAGAGACTATAGATAAGTTGACATCCATTTAAAAAGAGGCTTCATAATGAGGCTAGTTTCTGTGTTCATCCCCATGAATTAATGTTTTATTGGTTTGTTTTATTTGATTTTTGAATGTTACTTAGCTGAATGTGGACTAGTCTAGATGCTGCAATGTGCTTTAATGACACTTAACTATGAATATATAACTGATCAACTTGAATGCCTTGTTGCTTGATTTGTGTTCTGCTTTTTTTGTGACTGACTTTGTACCTTCAAAAATATATTTTTACAATTATTCTTTAAAAATTTTCCTTAATAGGTATGTTTACCCTATTTTCGACTATGTAAACTAACTTAAGTTTCACTTGTGACTGCACTGATAGATCAAGATAATTTATTTTATTTGTCCTCTTTTATGAACAAGTACTTTTTTTCAGTGTAAAAATTGGTCATTCTTCAATCATTTAACCTTTAGCAAAACCTTTGACCTTTAGTTTTAATCTCACTGAGTCTCTCCTCAACAAAGAAAGTTGACAAAGTTTGATGATCAGCATCATGGTACCAACAAAGCCAGATTGGAGTGGTTTGGTTTTGTCAGCTCGAAACTAATCCTGTAACTCTGAATTTGTTCATCTACCATCATGGTACAGGCCCCAGCTCTGGAGTTAAAGTTCATTTGTTCATGCCTTAATATTTTGAGAGAGCGGACACTTGAAACAGTGTGAGCTTCACGTGTGTTTGAGTTTGTGCATCAGATGCCACTCATTCACACAGACACACAACATGCAGATTTATTAGCGACATGCACTGACTGGCTGTTGGCGCATTTATTTAACGGATTGTCTATTTACGCTAAGTGCAAATAGCCCGTCTTGTTGGCAAAGGCTATTTACACTAGCTCTGCCCAGTAAGGTGTGATTTAGTCAACACTGGAAAAAAGACACTAAGTCAGCATCAGTTTCAGTGGTGTAGATGGTAAGGTGTATGGTTTTTGACGCAACTGACCCGAGTTCGAGCCCGCCTTTTGCCCAACTTTTTTTTTTTCTCCCTTTTCAAATATCGTACTGCATCAGAAAGGCATTTATTTTCAATAAAAAGTGAAGGAAATAATCAAAGTTGAAAATAAAATATCGGGTAGGTGTAGGGAGAGCTTTATTGTCCCAGTAAGGTGGCATCCATTTAATAATTTGAATTAAAACTATAATTTACACTCAATAGGTTGTGTACTGTTTTATAATGTACTACAATACTGAGGTGCAGATAATTGCCACTATTTGCAATAAGTAGTATACATAGCAGAAAATCTTGCTGTTTTAAGTGTAAATAGAATCTATAGCTATTTGCACTGTGTAAATAGCATATTGTTAAATACTGCCATTTTCACTTGGTGTAAATAGCATCCATCGCTAAAAAAAAATATACTATTAGTACAAATAGCCGCTGCCTTTATTTAATGTGTGATAGGCTGATAATCCATATTGAATAAAAATATCTAGTTTATCATCGTTATCGACATAAATTCTACAAAATATTATCACCCAAACTGTAAAAAATTATCGTGATTTTTAACGGTAAAAAACTGTGAAAATGCTACAGTAAAACCTGTTAAATGGTTAACGGTAAGTTCCTGTAAAATTCACAGGAAAAAAACGTAAACTGACATTCCCAGAATTCCCTGAGTTGCATTTCAAATTCTGTGTGAATTTGATGTTTTTTCTTTGAAATAACTGTTTCTTCTTATTTTTTTCTTATCAGTTATGTTTATTAGGGTTATATGTTACATCTAATGTTGTTAAATTAATTTTTATAGCATTTTTCAGATTGAGTCTCACCATGATGGTGTTTGGTGCTTGTGTGAATGACACTGTGCACCTTCTATATATGCTATTATTTGAAAGCTGCTTGTGATGGGCTTTGGTTCATCATGTGACTTTCTCATCACCACCTGCATTTGGTGCTTATCAGTGTGTTTCAAAGGTACAAAACCGATTTCAGTACTTTAATAGGTTGGTATATTAACATTATATCAGTTAAAGAAATTACGGTATTTAACTGTAAATTTAAGTTAAAACTGTAAAACCTAAAACGTTATTACCGTATTTTTTACGGTAGAATTCCGGCAACCACAGCTGCCAGTTTTTTACCGTAAATTTTACAGATTTTTTTTTTTTTTTTACAGTGCAGATAGTATTTTTTTTTTATTCATAGGAACACAATGAAATCAGTTAAATCAACAACAATAGTTGCAAAGGATATTTTAACAAAATGACAACCGTTCCCCTTTAGAGAGTGGCACATGATGTGTTTGAAAGCACTACATGATATTCAGAGCAGATGGGCCAAATAAATACCAAATTTCCTTCATCTCTCTGTCTGGATCCATAACAATTCTGCCAGAGTTTGACTGTGGCTGCCGGGCTCCCAGCAGAACATCTGAATCCTGACTTATTGACCATCTTCTCACCTGATCAATATTTAATGCCCCCTTTGACAAGATCGCATTCAGCAGAGTGAGAGATTTTACACTTCTTGGCTGCCGGTCCAGCAAAAAGACGGGATCTCTTTCGGTGTTATTACATGGAGCGGCGTCCGAAGGCCTCTCTATCCTTGCCTCGCTGACTCGTGTGATTTCTTTTCAGAGATGATGGAAAACATCAGAGCCACAGGGTTTGCGGTTCAAACCACACAACCGCAGATCTTTTTCACGATTCATGCCCGCAGATAGGACACTGTACTGATAATTATGTGGGTGAGGAAAAAAATGCTCTCATTTGGATAAAGGCCAGGAGGGAAAAAAAACTGTAATGAGTGTTTTTCTTGCGTCACGTGAGATCCTGCAGAATAACAGCAGATGAAATTGGACTAATCTTAAGGGAAGAGTGAGATACTGTAGTAAGGCAGTTTGGCAGTCACCGCATAGCTGATGCAACACTTTTTCCCCTCTTTAAGTTGAAAGACACTGTGTGTTATGAATGGGCAAACACACTCAAGATAGTTTACCTAACAATGAAGATTTCTGTCATCGTTTGCTCACCCTCGGGTCACTTGAAAATATATATATATTTTTTTTTTTTCCTTTTACATTTACATTACATTTACATTTAGTCATTTTGCAGACAGTTTTCCTTTTACAATGAGTTTGACTGTTTGACATCCTTTTCATTATTAAAATATAAAGCCTTTGACTTTATGGTATGTAGTGTATTTTTGAGTAATATAATTAATATAAATAATTTTAAGAGCTTGTAATTTTTTTTTTTTTATCATTGGTATTATTAATATTAAAGAGATTCTACTTTTGTACATTTTGTATATTTAAATTTTTTTTTTTTAAACAAAAATGGTTGAAAAGTACTTCCAACCTCAAAATCTGTTAATGCATATAGTGATTTATTTCTTAATTCTATAATTCTTGTGAAATATTTTCATTGAAAAAGATTTATTTGATTTTATCTATTAATTATATTCTGATCAGAAGGAAATATTGTAAGATGTTGACAATTTTTTCGTTTGTGAAATAAAATAATGAACAACTTAGTCATTTATGATTTGTAATGGTGTTGAAATTAATAAATAATAAATACCATCAACTGTCATAACAAAATGAACTGAACTGAATTTATAAATTGGAAAATCAACAAATACTGTTGTAATGTTTTATTCATGTAATATTATTTTGGAATCCAAGTCAAGACATGCACATCGCATGACAGTGGTGCTTTTGCATGTGTTAGATTCAAGGTATTGCAGAGAGAACGTTTGTCTTAGCAGAGCAAAAATAGATCAGCTCATATTTTGTTTTGGAGATCATTAATTTGAATAAAAAAACAGCACTCTGGCTTCTCTTGAAGTAGATAAAAAAAATATTTAGCAGACACCGATTAGAAAAAATATGCTCTCTTTCAGTCTACACTCTTAAAAATAAAGGTGCTTCACGGTGCCATAGAAGAACTTTTTTGTCTAACTGGTTCCATAAAGAACCTTTAACATCTGAAGAACCTTTTTGTTTCACAAAAGGTTCTTTGTGGTGAAAGAAGGTTCTTCAGATTATAAAAAGGTAAGGAAGAGATGGTTCTTTAAAGAACCTTTGACTGAATGGAATCAAAAATGGTTCTTCTATGGCATCGCTTGAAGAACCTTTTGAAGCACCTTTATTTTTAAGAGTGTATTGAAGCATGAGGGTGGTGCCACAGGGAGGGACACTCCAGGCATTTAGCAAAAAACACAAGAGACACCTGGGCTTCAGTCCAACCTCAAGACTACAAGAGAGTTTTAACTAATTCAGGGTCCAGAACTTGACACCGGTGGAGTATTAAAAGCTTATCTGTTGGTATGATGAGCAGTGTGAACCTTGCTGAGACATCCAACTGAAACAAGCTTCTGATGGTTTGTAGCTGGTCTAGACCTCCTGCATTTTTATTTTTTTTTTTTTTTGAGTTGGTAGACCATCTTGAACCTGCAGCAGACCACCAGCTACCAGCTTTCCAAACCCAGCTTGACCACCTTAATCTGGTTTGACCTAGCTTTTCCGCAGGGAACAGCAGGAGAGCAATGGGCTGTAGAAATGTTAGTCTAGCTCTTTCAAGGAGGTGTTTCATTAACAAACACACTGCTGTACGCAACACTGAGCTGTTTTTAAACATTCACAGCTGAGAGAATAAACCCATAAGGCGGCTGGTTTATATAGTGCAGCCATATTATCTTGTTCTTTCCACTGCTGCTGTGTCATAGACTGTCTGCTCATCTCTAACCTTTCTATCTGTCACCACGTGTGCTATAGAGATATGAGACGCATGTTAATTTATTAAATCAATGTTGAAGGTAATGTTACAAGTAATAAATGCCAGCATATTCACTTATTCCCCATGCAAAAAAATGATAAATGTATTTTTTTTTTTAATGTTTGTTTAATGTCTAATTTAGAATTTTACATTTTAAAAATGTGAAATGTATAATTTTTAACTATAAAATTATACATTTGAATTTTAAAATTATAAATGTAAAAATTATTTAATGATATTCATTTTCAACACAAAGTATTTTTTCAGAGAACTAAAAAAATAGCATCAGCAACAGTTTGGACAGGACCCTTTTCTATTCTAACATGACAATGCCTCTGTGTATAAGACAAGGTTCAAAAAGAAAATGATTGATTGAGTCAGTGTGGAAGAACTTGACTTTGGTCTACCTCAAATAATCTAATCCCAGGTGTTTTACTGTCTGGTGTGACTGTAAATGCAGACCTTGAGCCAAAAACTCATCACCAAACACCAATGACTAAACCCATATGCGGCTGGTTTGTTGTATATGTGTATGTAGTGTATATGAGTGTATGTGTGCGTGTGTGTTTCTGCTGTAGGATGTTTAGTGTACTTATAAGATTAGTTGCTGTTACAACAGGAATATTAAATGTTAGTTTTGTTGTTCTTTTTAGTTGCTGCTTCGAAGTATGCCATCACATTTAATGAATGCAAGGCTAGGATTGTTGTCTTCAGACAATTAAATTGGCACTTTCATAATCACCTCTGACCAAACGGGAATACTGTTTTTCATGGCTGGAATTAATTAAACTCACCCATGGGACAGGATGACACAGTTTGATGATATATTTTGAGTGATATGAGCCATTGACTGCCTTTCATCGCTCGGGAACAATAATGAGGCAGGCAATAATAATAATAATAATAATAATAATAATAATAATAAAAGAGGGGGAAAAAATGAAATATCTGTGGATCCATTCACAGCGCAGATTGATTGTGGGTATTAAATTGTGCGTACATCTCTGAAAGCCACTGGAAAAGGAGCCCATTGTCAATGTTTCTTAGCAAATTGCTGTCACTGCCATTGTGGCTGGTTTAATAGATTCTGCGTTTTTTTTTTTTTATATATATAAACGAGGCAGAATAGAAAAGCGAAGATTCATCTGACTTGGTCAGCTGTCCACTGCAGGGATTTGATCCTGGACATCTGAAATGCTGATTGTTTTTGGCACATGTGGCTAAAGTGACAGCTCCAACAAAAAGCTTGTATCATTTTTATCAAGGGTTTCATTTTATTTATTTGCTCCTTTATGGCATAAAAAGGGGCTTTGAGAACGGCTGCATCGGGCGGCAGAGAGCTTTGCTGATGCTGCATATTCAAACATGCAGAACTCCCCAGCTATTTTCTTCCCTCAAATAAAGAATTAAAATAAGCTCCTTTTAAAGGCTGATTTCAGATATCAGCACTCCCACGGCATTCCCCGGCTCAATGCCTTTCCTGTGGTTTATGTATAAAGGTTGAATAGAGGACACAAAGCTGGATGGGAGACTGTGTGTGTGAGAGAGATTATTCAGACCTGAAGAACAGAGAGGAAAGCTGTATAAATGGGCACAACACAACCTTGCTAATTAATGAGATTGGTTATTTTAAGTATATAAATTTATAATTTTAATATTCTATAGTTTGGAAGCAGTTTTGTAAACATTTAACACCTTTGATATATTTCAAGAAAATTACTAAATGTGATGTGGTGTTTTTTTTGTTCTGTCTGTTAAACTGCTGCATGTTCTTATATTCAGCCTGCAATATTTTTGTTGTTGGTCCTGAAAATAAAGGTTCTTTATCAGCATTTATACAACAGTTGAGTTATTTCTTGTATCTGATTGGCTGATAGGAGTGCGATATTCTAGTGATATCGGAACTCCAACCGTTTCACCATTTGTATCACTCTGCTTGCAGTATTTCTCTCAGCGAGTGCAATGGCGGATGCCCAAATCCACTATAATTTTATAAATAATACTATTTTTGTGTCAGAATATAGTTTTAAGAGTTTAAGGCAAGAATGTACTTGTTTAGACTTCAGACATGCAGTTTGTTAATAAAGCTAATGTCTATTTGAAAATTGGTTTTTGGAGATGTGAGCTCCAGGACATCAGCGGCCGTTCAGCGCTCATGAACCCGAGAGAGCAGCCTTACCTCGGCCAGATCTGGCGCTGGCTCTGTCTATAGTGGTTAAACATGAGATATAACTCGTTTTGGGTAAATCTAATGGGCAGTCTTTGATCTTTAGTCTCATTAATCTATTATTTGTTCCAGCGCATATAGTTTTGGCCGAGGGCAAAATCTCATAATGTTATATTTTATGTAACTTTAATGCTGTGTCAGAGTGCAGCCTTTGTACTTTTGACTGGATTGCCTAAACTTTTATAATGGCTGTTGTTGTTTAGGTTCTTCAGAGTATTAAAAATGTTCCTTACATTTTAGAAGAAAAAAAATAGGTTCTTGTAAGATCTGTTCACTGAAAGGTTCTTTGGGGAACCTAAATTGGTGGTTGTATAGCATGTGGAAAAAAATCTTTATTTCCTAGAAGTGTACTGTATGTACAAAAGCAATAATTAAAAAAAAAAAAATTTTGTGGCATCTTGTGCTGTAAATGTTACACTTTAAGACTTTTTCCCTCCAGCTGTTTTAAGCAGAACGTCTGCTATGTTAACAGAACCCCCTAAGTAATGTCTGAATTGGCGTTTGGTGAACCCTAATTATAGAGAGCTTCCTTATCGCATACTTAAACATTAAAAATATGTACAGTAGGGCTGCATGATTAACAAATCATAATTGTTGATTATTTGCTTGAAATTGTAATTGCAATTATTAATTACAATTAACACAATTTACATTGATGTTTATACCATTGAAGCAACTGCATGTCATATTTTTATATGAAAATAAACAAGCTGAAAATATTTAAACAAGAAATTTTATTGCTTTTCTATAGTATTAAGCCTCAAATGTCAACTATTCATTGGATTGGTTTCTTTAAATTATAAAAAAATATGCATGGTATTATAATGTTCAACTAAAACTAATTAAAACAATGGAAAAACCCTTAAGATAACCTGTAGAAGGAAAATCTTACACATCTTAAGCACTCAGAATAACATAAGAGGACTTTGAATGATTACTGCCTTTTTGAACGATTACGTAATTGTGGCATCCATAATTGTAATTGTGATTAGAAATTCGATTAATTGTGCGGCCCTAATGTACAGTAGTTTTACACATTGCTAATAAGCAGGAATTAACATTGTAATGCCACTGAGGACTAAGGAAATTTCACTTAGACTAAGCATCAGGCTTGCTGAACTAACCTATGAAGTGTTTATATCATCGGGAGAGTGAGAAGCGCATCTGCTTCAGGGCTGCTTTGAACTTCCTGCAGTCAGGAATGGCGTGATTGATGCTCTCGCAGCTTCATGTGTCGCGTTTGCTCTGAGGAAACTATTGACTGGGACGAGAGAAATCGTTCAGGCTGATAACAGTAATGAACAAGCTGGAAACTCGCTTTGGAAGTACAGCACGGCATCATGTAATGTAAAAGAGATGAAAGGAAAGAAAGACGGGAATGTTTGAGTAGTTAAGTGGATTATGATGGACACTGTCGATATAGAATCAATATTTAAGGAAAAGCAACTTGCACATCAGTCAAAACTGATGATTTTCTATATAGTGCAGTGGTCTTTATTTTTATTATTATTTTTTTTTTCATGAGAGCCGCACAGATAGGACAAAGTCAGTCGGAGAGCCACTTTTACCGCACTTTCACAAGTATCAAAAATTACATCCAGTCATAAATAGCATGTCCACTTATCAATCTGTCATCCCTGATATGCAATGCAGTTCAAAAGGGACTATCATTCTTTATCATTTATCAGTCAAATTAGTAACTGAGACGAGATGATTTCCCTTAATGACAAAAAAGCAGGATTACCTTAATGCTGGGAAGACTTTAGGTTATTTTTTTTCTATACTAGCCCATCATGTAGGCTATCTAACCATCCAAGTGCACATTCGGCTTTAAGATGTGTGTGTGTATATATTTCAATTTCAGCAGGCAACTATTTTTACAGCTACATTATTATTCCAGCCACAATTAATCACAAAAATGTATATACAATTACATATGATAAAGCATACATATATTTGTTGTTAACAGTTTGTTTTACACGCATGCACACAGACATTAGTTCATACACAATATAGTCGTGAGATTCATAAGAAATCTTTAGATGTGCCCATAACAACAAAAGACCATACTTTATTGAACCTTTTCTGATAAGAAGTGTGCCAAACGTGAGCATTTTTGACGATCATTTCTGTCCAGTCCACTCGTTTTATCTGATTTAACCACAGCTGTCGTCGGTTTTTTGTCTGGCAGTGGCAGCAGCGTTAAAATTTCAATATTTTCTTGCAATTCCAAGATTATATCTCACAATTCTGATAAGAAAAATCAGAATTCGCTATTGTTGAGAGAAATCGAGTTATAAAGTCCGAAATATGAAATATAAAGTTGCATTTGCGAGAAAGTCTCAAAGAATTGAGACAAAATAGGTAACGTTAAATGTAAAATGTAATAGGCTTAAATAATATTTCATGCTGTAACTGTAGGGCAAATATATGCTCCCTGTGAACTGCATATGTGAATATTATGTAGACCAATTGTTTAAATCAAATTTATGCTTTAAAAGTAGAGTAATCATGGCAGGTTTCATTCATTAGTCTGTCCATTTAAACGTGTATTCAGCTTCAAATGGCGTTTTTGACGAAAGTCAATTTTTGTAGCACTAGTGGCACCAGATTGCAAAAGTAATGACCAAACAGGTCCTCAAACACTGATTTTCTGAGATGATTAAACGGAAGCCGTTATATTAACAACACATGCTTCAGCGAGCGTAAAAGCTTTGGAGAGAGCATAACTTCTTCAAATTAAACTGTTATGAGACCTTAATTATTTCATTGGAATGGGGTCAAGGATGAACTGAAAAAATGTAATTATATTGGATCAGCCGGAACTCAAAGGTTATTTCAGATGTTTGGTGGCGCAGCTGCTTAGCCAATGAAACCGCTCATAAACAAACCTGTGTCAACTCAGTGAAGATAATGTGAATCTGGGCAAAAAGAGGATATAAGCCAAGCACATTTTTGAAATCTCTCATCTCTTGATAACCGTGCCATGGTTTGGGAGAGGGCAGACATTTTCCCGGAGAACTTCTCTCCGCCAGCGCGGCTGTTTTTCCCTCCCAGAAGGTCGTTTGGTTAATGCACATTTTGGTCTTCACAGGCTCTTAACTGCTTTTTAATCAGTGATTATTAGAGATGTGGAAGGCTGTGCAGGCTCCGGAGTCCCCAGACGCAGAAGAGTGCCTGTCAATATGTCACGTCAATTAGCCCACCGTGAGACGGCCCCCTCCGTATCTACTCCAACACTTAGGCTCCGTCCGCCTGCATGAGGAGGGAAATGATCTCATCGCTTGTTGCTCAGAATGACTTACAGCTATTTTTGACAGATAGTAGTATGCGGTGTGTATACTGTGCACACTGTCACTTTTCTGTTTGTGTGAAATGCCTAGACGACCCAGTATTTGACAATGTGCAGTATGCAGTGTATTTGATGAATCCTACAATGCAATGAGGTTAACCTGACTCTTCATTCCAACTAATGTTTAAATGTAAAATATATGTATTGTCTAAATATTATATTTGATATGCTTGTTTTCAGTATACATACACAAACACATCACACCAGATGAAGTTTACATGTGAGATTGGAAAAGGGGAAAATCTATTTTAAAAAATCATGAATTAAAAATGTAAGTGAAATACATATTAATCAAGTAAACAAAAACAAACAAACAAAAATAGGAACCTCTGCCAAAAATATGAATTTCAGTGTTTTTTTTTTTATAGTTTATATTAATGAATTAATATAATGTTTATTTATATTCTTTAAGTATATTTATTCATAATTTTATTTTGTTTATATTTTGCAAGCACTTGGATCTAAAATGCCAAACCATATTCATTTCAGAGATAAATTATGTGGCATAGTAAATGTTAATCATTCATTGCACATTGCAACCTTTGCACACATTTCACATAGTATTTCATATTTATTTTTGTTGTTGTTAGACATACACTGAAAAAAAAATGGCATAGAACCTATTTTCACTCAGAAATTGCTAGTAAATTTCACAAATACTTGCAAAGAATTAAACTTTTTGAAGTAAAAATTAGTAGAAATTTAAAAGTAGAAAAGTACAAATTTGAAGTGTATGCTACGCAAAAAAAAAAAGGTGTAAAATCTATTTTTGCTTAGAAGATGCTTGTAAATTTCACAAATAATTACAAGTAACACATTGAATTAAACATCACATTTCCCCCCGGTTTCACAGACAAGGCTTTAGCCTAGTCCTAGACTAAAATGTAAGTCTGAGCTGTTTCAACTGAAAGAAACTTGCACTGACTGATCTTAACATATATCAGTGCCTTTGTTTTGTCTTAAGATGCACACCAGTAATGCTTTTTTTCTAAGGCATGTTTATAAAAATTACTAATCGAACTATGGCCTAATCCTGGTTTAGGCTAAGCCCTGTCGATGAAACCAGTCCCTATAAGACTAAAATAGTATTTCATTGTAAAACTCCAATAATTTTATAAACATATTTACAACTTTGAAAAATAATTTTTACAGAATATTTTTCTGTTTTCAAACTTTTTTTTTTTCTTAATGTTATGTGTCATCTGAGAGCCATCCAATTTCACGTATGATGTCCTTAAATACCGTGCTGTCGGTTATCCAGCGTGCTTTGCAGCCAAACTACTCTCTGCTAAATCAATCTGCAAACACTTGCAATCTGCATTCATCTACTTTGGTAGAGTTTGTTTGTATCGAGTGTTGAGGAGGTGTCTCCATGCACTCTAAGTGCTTATTTCCCTTAATGTATTCTAAACATAGACCTGACACACTCACCCTTATCAAACATATCGTTAATTGCCAATTAAGCCGGAGCTTCAGACTGATGCTTAATTACGGTTAACGAGAGCCGAGTTGCCGCGAGGTCTGCTCGTCTCCCACACACCTTTACCGCAGGAACCGCTCGTAAACACGCTGTGGCCGCAGCTGATCCGACTGTAAAGAGCATCATGAATATTCATGGAGAATCGGACACGCCTCTGAAGATGAGCTCCTGGCGGGCCGCTGCTGCTTGAAGCTCCGCCATACGTGTGTGGTTAGCGCCCTGCTAGTTCGTGTCGTTGAGCACAAAACCGCAGGAGCAGGACCACTCTGAGCTGATAGAAAACTCCTCTTGAGAAACACTTATGACACCTGCATATGCAAATCTCAGCACTGCAGGCCTGCTGAGACCGTCTCACCATGAGCTCAGAGAGAGACAAGCTATGTTTCCATCACCGTTTTCATGCGCATTTTGAGCTATTGCATAAGAAACGAGTGACGGAAACGCCAAATTTCCGCTAAGTTTTTGCGCTCACTTGAGGTGGTTTTTGTCTCGTGCAAAAAAGTGTTAATGCGAATAATGGGAGATGGAAACACATTTGCCGAATAAATTCCTCCATGCGCATCAAAAAAGTCATGTGACTTTGTGCGACCAACCAGCGGACCATTTTTGTTGCACAGCATCTGAAATGTTGAAATGCCCAAGCAAAGTCTACCTTCCCAAACAGCAGGCATCCATGAAAGCATTGCCTGCATTCATTGTGGTTTGTGTGCTCGCTCTGAGGCATTTATGATGCACTATATTGCCAAAAGTGTTCGCTCATCTGCCTTTAGATGCATATAAACTTAAGTGACATCCCATTCTTAAAAACCATAGGGTTTAATATGACGTCAGCCCACCCTCTTCAACTCTTCTGGGAAGGCTTTCCACAAGGTTTAGGAGTGTGTTTATGGGAATTTTTGACCATTCTTCCAGAAGCGCATTTGTGAGGTCAGACACTGATGTTGGACGAGAAGACCTGGCTCGCAGTCTTCGCTCTAATTCATCCCAAAGGTGTTCTATCGGGTTGAGGTCAGGTGCAGGCCAGTCAAGTTCTTCCACACCAAACTCGCTCATCCATGTCTTTATTGACCTTGCGTTGTGCACTGGTGTGCAGTCATGTTGGAACAGGAAGGGGCCATCCCCAAACTGTTCCCACAACGTTGGGAGCATGGAATTGTCCAAAATCTCTTGGTATGCTGAAGCATTCAGAGTTCCTTTCACTAGAACTAAGGGGCCAAGCCCAGCTCCTGAAAAACAACCCCACACCATAATCCCCCCTCCACCAATCTTCACAGTTGGCACAATGCAGTCAGACAAGTGCCGTTCTCCTGGCAACTGCCAAACTCAGACTCGTCCATCAGATTGCCAGATGGAGAAGTGTGATTCGTCACTCCAGAGAACGCGTCTCCACTGCTCTAGAGTCCAGTGGCGGCGTGCTTTACAC
>JAFVLL020019944.1:0-2500 GCA_021397915.2 Tor tambroides
TTAAGTGGGTTCATGCTTAAATCAAGAACAGATACGTGCCAATAAAAAATAAAAATAAACATTTTCCCTTTGTATTAAGTTGATTTTTCTGACTCCACTGTAGAGCTACACAATCTAAATAAAAACAAAATCACAATTTGGATTAGTGCAATTATAAAATCACAAAGGCTGTGATTTTCAATTAAATAAATATATGCACAGTGTTCACAGATTTTGATCATAATAAAATCATATTTTATAATAAAACCTTAGGCTCTTTTTTAATGATTTATAGTCATAGGCCTCCTGCATGTTAACAGTTATAAAATTATTAAAATAAATTACTATTATTATTATATTTTAATTATATTTATTCTTAAATACTTTATTTTTTATACATTTTTATCTTTGATTAATATTATTATTCATGTTGATGTATAAGCACAAATTGTGCAACCCTACAAACAAGCACAACATACCTGGAGTTATGTTTTTTTGTTGTTGTTGTTGTTTTGTTAAAAAACAAAAAAATCACTATTTTTACCAGAAAAATTAGAAATTAGATTGTTTTTCCTCAATCATGCAGCCAGATCAGCCATTGGCAGATATTTGTTTTATATTTTAATCATAAACTGACTTCATTTTAATCAGTTTCTCAGATTTCATACGTTCTGTCATATCTTTTGTTGTTGTTGTTGTTTACATATTTAATTCTTAAAAAAGGTCTTAAAGTCTTAAATGAAAGCCTTTATTAATAAGCATGTCTGGAGCTGAAAGCGTGACGTTTGTGTTGTTTCTCAGAGCTGGTGAGCGATCTTTACCCACGCAAACCGCAGCTGGTGGAGCAGAAGGTTCTCCCGCTCCTCTGGAGCCTCCTCAGCTCCTCCAGCAACAGCGGAAACGTCCGAACAGCCGCAGCGAAGCTAGCAGAAGCACTGCACGCTCAAATGGGCCAAACGCTGCTGGAGAACGCCTCCGCGTCGCAGCCCGCAAACGTGCAGAGCGACCTGAACGAGCTTCTGAGAGCCGCTCAATCCTCCTCGGTGCCTGACTGACGGTGTGAATAAACTCTCGCTTTCTGACGCTTTGCACTTTGATGGTACTGCGATCGTGAGTCTCAGCACTACAGAATGTCACCTTCACTCAGATGTTGTTTTGTAACGTGTGCTCTGATCATTTCTACAGACGTGTGTGAGTGTTTTAGGGCTGGGAAAATACGTCGATGCATCGCGAATGGAGAAATTATTCAGTATAGGTTTTACAAATGCATTTCTGGAGTGGATTCTGAGCTTAGTTTTGAACAGCAGATGGCGCTGCATGCTTTAGAAACAGCCGTACTCTGCTTGTTTCCAAATCCTTACGCACACACGAACCTCAAATAATCATTCATAAAGTTTGAAAAGGTTGAAGCGAATTACAAGAGTGTTACATTAATCTCACATCATAAAACACTCTGAGCCGAAGTACATTTAACCACTAGCCGAACGCACGAGCGCTCTTTAGGGCTCTTCTTCAGGAGCATTTGAGTGTGTGGTTAAAAACTAGATTAGAGCGCCATCTGCTGTTAAAAACTGAGCTCAGAATCACGATGCATTCGAAGATCGATCCACCAATTGATTCTGCAGCCCTAGTGTGTTTGTACAGATTTACAGCAGACTTTTGTACTGTATGCTAGCACAGTATTAGCTGTACGGATGCTGAAATATATATTTTGCGAATATCGACTTCATTATGGCCTGTTTTAGGTGCAACCCGTCCTAGTTTTTTTGCATGATCAAATTTATCGTTGGGTTTTTAAACCAGAAGAGGAAAATCAGCGTTTGACCACGCTCTGGATGTGAAAGCGTTGTGTTTCGGTGAATGTGAAGCTTTAAATCAGGTGAGTTCATGTCCAGATGTAGTTCTCAGTTTAGTGCCAGTCATTCCACAACAGCCTTGATGAGATTTCCCATTAAATTATATCAGAGAGAGAGATTTATCTATATAATAAAGTGTCTTATTTCTGTAAACGCGTGCTGTGATCCTTTCCGCACCAGAACACCATCTTAATTAGATCTTCATAGTTTATGTTTATGTGAAAGAATTCTGATTTAAGGTCATTTGTGGAAATTTAAGGTGTTTTCACATTATTCTTCCATACATGAGCATATATGAGCATAATGATTAAAAATGAATTATATATTGTGACTAGTAACTTCACATTTCTGTGACAAATTAAAATTGAAATTTATTGCAAAAAAAACCAAAACTATTAGAGACAGAATCTACAAAAGTACTGTTCCTTTTTTTTTTTTTTTTTTAATGTACACTTTAAAAATTTAACACATTAAATTCAGGGCTTTTCCAGGCTTTTTGATGCCTCGGACCCCCAAAAAATTATGATCCCCTTGTGAAGCCCCAAATATATGTATATTTTAGGGTATAAAGACCTTTTTATACAGTGAAAAACAAAAACTATTATAAATGTGTTAAATATTAATTAAAAACAATATTCAGTTTCTATTAACTTTGCACAATAATA